>VXBC01012136.1:388407-471610 GCA_013399945.1 Ploceus nigricollis
CCCGCAGCCGCACCAAGAAGTTCATCAGCTGCATCTGGATCGCCTCCTTCCTGCTCGCCATCCCCATGATCTTCACCATGGGGCAGATCTACGGCAAGGACCAGGATCCCGACTCCCTCATCTGCACCGCCATCGTGGACACCTCCACGCTGAAGACGGTCATCCAGGTGAGGGGCAGGGCGGCCGCCTCCTCCCGCGGCTGGCCAAACTTTGCGGAGCCGGGCGGGGCAGGAGGGGGCGGCTGGAGCGGGGTCCGGCTCAGGAATGGGATGTCCCGGGCAGCCCTGGCGGGACGCACCGGCCCAGGGTGCGCTCAGGAGGGATTTGTGCGGGGCTCGGCTCCCCGCACCCGCTCCTGCCCCGCCGCGCTGAGCAGAGACCTTGCACCAGGGAAAATCCTGCTCCGTGGTTAATCCGGCCCCTTCCCGTGCCCGGAGCTTCCCGTGTCCCGGTCCGGAGCTCCTGGTGGCCGATCATGGCCAGAAACCCCCAAATCTTCACCCTTTCTCTGCATTTTCTGCATCTCCCCCCTTTCTGCTGGAAAGCGGCCAGCAAGTTCAGGAGAGATAAAACCATCCTTCCCCCTCTCCCCGCTCTTTGTGTTGATCCAGAGCCCTTTTCTTCAGCGTAGTGACAGCTCCTAATTTCAGAAAGTTTTGGGCACAGGGTGTAGCATAGGCTTCTGAAAAGGAGCTGCATCGTGGAAGCCAGAGGCTGCTATTTTTGCTGTTTTGGGGAAATCCGTAGCTGGTTTTAGCAGCCCCTCCTGACTTCAGCACGGCTTTGCCGCTCTCCACACAGCGCTAAATCCAGCACGCCCATGCGTGGAACGGATTTCAGCATCAACACTCGCCGTGCTCCAGTGCTCTGGCGGGTTGAGGCATTTGTTTACTGGAGCATTGAGCTTGAAAAATGTAAGAGACATGGAAGGAGGGACAGAAGAGAGCAAGACACCAATCTCCATAGTCCCTTGGCTGCCAGGCTCGCGTGTGATAGCTGCTCAATTTTTTATTTGGAACATGAATTTCAGGTGGGGTTAATCAGCGGGCAGTTGGAATTTAAAGCTGCATGTGCACTGAAGTCGTTGGGATGTTCCCACACTTGAAGGGAGGGAACTTAAATGAAAATGAATCAGAACCATTCCTTCCCACTAAAAGCAGGTGAGGGTATGTGCATTTAGATTTAAGACCAGAGTCAGTAAATGTTTAGACATAACTCTCCCAGTTTCCCCTCTGTACTGTTCAAGTAAACCAAAATCAAGCCCTGATAGAAGCCCTGGATTTCCTCTGCATTTTGTCATGATCCCTAACTTTCATCTGAGGTGGTGAGGGCTGCATTTCTCCTGTAGATGCCTGGAAGGTTTTGTCAGCAGCAGCCCAGTGTACTTAACCCAAATTCTCTGCTCTCTGAGGAGACTGAGCCATCTGATTTGAGAACAATGGGACTGAAATGCATTATTTCCACTCGTCTTCCTTCTAGGATTAAACTGATGCTCGTTGTTACCATGGTAGGGCTAAAACCAGGGGATTATTTCCTATCCATATCTTTGGAGATTACACTTTAAACAATTCTCAGTGTACCTTACAGTCTGGCAATTATTCAGGCTATACCTTATCCCATTGGCCAAGTCAGGAGTAGGAAACATGAATATATTATGTGTATGTGAAGTTCACCTGTGGGCTTTTCCTCATATATATATATATATATTTAATTAACTAGTGGATTAATTTAAAAGTTAAAAGAAAGAGGCAGCTGTTGGGGGAGAAGGAAGAACCAAACCCCAAACTGTGCCAAAGGAAGAACCAAACCCCAAACTGTGCCAATCTGCTCCTTCTCAGGGGATCTGGTGGCAGAAATGCCTTTGCCAAGCCAGGAGGGTTGTTTCATGGTTTCACTCCATTCCTCTGAGCACAGGGAAGCATCACACAACGTGAGGCAGGGCCCTGGGCAGGGGAGGGCTCTGGAGTGAATAAGCAAAGCAGCTGCAAGTCAGGTTTGAAGTGCGTTAATGGAAACCATGGCACAGCGTGCGAGCCGGCGCTCCCACGGCCCGAGCTGTGCAGAGGTTTAAAAAAAGACAAATGATGGAAGATCCGGGAGAGAAAGGGCAGTGCTGATGTGGAGTGTGACGTGCAGAGGTCTTGCTGGGTGGCAATCTGGAGCCCTGGTCTTTCGTGGTGGGTTCAAGCTGCTTTAGAGCATCTCTGCATCTCTTTGCATTCATTTTCTGTCTTTAAATTAAGGAGAGCAGTGATGCACTTGCTCGAGCTGGCAAATCACTTGTAATAAATCACTCAACATATTTCACTCCTATTCCTGTTTGGCAAACTGTCTAAAGCAAACTGGCATTTTTTTTTGGAAGCCATTAGCTCTCCAAGTGGTTTTATTTGTTGACTGTTTGAAAGAAGTTCAAATTCTGTCCCAGAACAGGGCATTGTAACCATTTATACCCTCAGAGACCACTGTGAGCTATGGTTGTGCTGGGATCATTACAGGAGAATGATCCTCTCTGAACTGGAGCAAGTTTCCTGGAAAAGGTATTTCACAGAATCACAGAATATTCTGAGTTGTAAGGGCCTATTTGATTGTAGTAATTTAACATCTCTGATTTTGAAAACGTTCATCTGTATTTGCTTTGAGTATTCAGATTTTAATGGACATTCCTGAGTGGAATTAGACTGAATGTGAACAACCAGGATTCCTGGTAAGAATAAAAAAAGTAATTATTCAAACAACACTCAGGAAATTTGGTTCTTGCACATATTAACTTGCACCACTTAAGCTCCACAACAACTGCAAGAGGTAATGACTGATATTCTTCTAGCAATTACAAATTGTTCAGGGCAGCACATAATCAGGAAGAGCAGCAGGTGAGACATTCTGCAGGGTGACACTGTGTGTCCCCACGATCCCTACACCAGGCACATCTCACCTCTTGCCATCCAGGCATAAGCCCTGTGTGGCCTCTAATATGGAATTCTTAGAACTATTTCCCAGCTTTGCTCATCATTGTCCTTGCAGCTGCTTTAATCAGCCTGTGGATCTGTTTTTTTACATTCTCCATTGCCAAGTTTTCACATTGCTTCTGCCAGTCAGGGGCGTCTGCTTTGGATTTTGGCATCCAGTGGGATCTGGTACCAGGAGCAAGTCCATTATAGCCACATTATTTAGGCCTAGTAAACTCTTTAGCTGGCAGACATCCCCTGAAAGGCACTGCTGCCAGTTTTAGGTTCTTTTTCCACATAGATTAAACACCTCTTAAAGCCATAGAAGTAAATTCATGTTTTCATGGCACTTCAGCTGGAGGAGGTTTTAAAGCTCCCCGTTGTGGCAGTAATAGATACAAGAGTTCTGGGGCAGGATGAGAGGCTTTCCCTGTTCACTTACGAGTCTGTGCCCGTGGGGCTGGCTCTGGAACCAACTTCCTCAGAACAGGATCCCACTGAGTGTCCTGATCTACCATGGGCAGCCCTGTGTGCCATCAACATTGCACAGCCTCAGCCCTGATTTTCAAAAAGCTCTGAATTTTACTGGCCAGATGCAGTGCAAATTGATTTTCCTGCTTGTTACTTTCTTACCTTCATACCTGTTTTCTGGAGAGGTTCACAGCAGAACCTGGGGAAGAGGGGAAGCTGGAGGAAATATCTACAGTCCTGGTGCCCTGTCAGTCCCCACACACACAGCTCCTCAAACTAAAATCCCAGGATTTCATCTGAGCCTGGACTGGGCACATGTGCAAGGGGAGCTGGGTGTGGGCAGCTCCTGGCACCCCAAAATTCACAGGGGAAGATGTTTTCCCACTGGCGTGGCACAGCCTGTGCTTGGATGGCTCTGCTGCAAAATGTCCCCCAAGTCACAGCAAGTGCCTGGAGAGTGTCTGACACATGCTAATGTTTGATTTGTACAGACAGCTGGTGTGATCCCATTTATTAAAACACATGGCAGCAGGCCCTGCTCCTCCAGAAACTGCCACAGCTCCAGCAGCTCCAAGTTGCTCATTTGTTAGGGCAGCGCTTGGGGAACTCCTCTGGACCTCCTCACCCTTTTCAAGGATCTCTGTTCTGCTGTGGATCTGCTCTGCCTCAGCCCACCCTGCATGGCTGCAGCTCACCCATCCCTCCAGAGCCCTCGTTTATTATGTTTTATGAAGCCTGCTCACAGTTTGGATGATTTGTAGAGTAAATAACTCTGCACACAAAGCAACTGTTTGCCCAAGTGGCTCCTCAGCTTTTTTTCTGCCTACATTTCTTCATGCAATGCTTTTGAAGGGACCTGCCAAAGAGCCTCAGGTGTGAAGGGAAAGGAAAGGAAGGACCAAGAGTCTTGACATCCATTACCATGCTCTCTGCACGCTCTTCTGAGGTGATCTATTTGATTTCCATTTGTCTGAGAGGCTCACAGAGTTACTAATTCCATGTATGATGTTGCAAACCCTCCCTTACACTTTCTCCTGGTGAGGAGCACCTTGGCAGGGTGGTGGGATGTGCTCACTGCTCTGGTGCTGTGGAAGGCAGGGCTCTGCCCACCATCAGATCTGTGATGCCAGGTAAATAAACATGACAAGCATTTCTCCATATTATGTGAAAATAGCAAGCCCTAAAACCAAGTGGCTGAATTCTCTCCAGGTTTGCTGGCAAATCCTATCCAGGATTAGTCAATAGTCCAGGAATCTTGTGTTTATACTGGTATTGACTAGAGGAATTGAAGTTGATTTCTCTTCCTTAAGTCACTGCCAAACTCCTAGTGTGGCTTTTAGTAACAGTGCTGTTCGAAATCACTCGCTACACCAGAGAAGCCCTGGGTGCCACTCACCCCTCTGATGGCACCACAAATGCACCTTTGTGGCAGGACTGTGTCCCATCAGGTCACGGTGCTGCCACAGCCCCAGGTAGACAAGAAAATGAAGTATTGGTGTGTAAATGTGCCTGGATCCACCCCACAGTGGTGGAGAGGGACCCCCGCCCCAGCAGCGATCCCATCTGTTCTGGTGGGAGCATCCCTAAAAAGCTGCCTTTTTTTCATGGACTATTCAGGGAACCCAGGGCTCTAACTCAGCATATGCACGACAGCCCAGCCTGCCTAATCCCAGCCCGTTTACACTCTGCTCTGTCTCGCAGCTAGATCTAATTTAAATAAGCTCTTGTGTTCATTGCTTTACATAACCACTTTGCCTGCTGTGTTTTGCCAGTTCTTACATAATTTTTTCTCTTTTTCCCCCCCAATTGATTTTAATTCACTTGATTTCTTTTTCCCTCCCCCTTCCCAAGATGTCAGCTGGAGAGATAATAAAAAAATGAGGAAATGTGGCCGATCGATTTAGCTCTTAGGCTTTCCTCTTACCAGCAGCTTGTGAAGGCAGAAGACATGAAGGCAATCTTGTAGTTGCTCGTCCCAGAGAAAAAAAAAAATCCAAAAACCTTCATCTGCCTTTAATCTTTCAGATCATTTAAAATAGCTATTTAATTGTCATCTCCCTGTTTCCCCCCTCCTTTCCCTTAAAGACTTTCACTCTCGTCTCTGTGCAGCATCTGCTCAACACTCACAGATGGCTTTTTTGCTTCCTGACGTTTAGAAACGCTTCTGTGTCCTGCCCGAGGCAGGCAGGATGTGCAGCATCCCCCTGTGGGACACAGGGGTGCCTGGGTGGGGAATTTGGGCTTCCATGGTGTCCCCATTGCTTTTTCCCTGCTGTGAAATTGCCCCTTGCTGAGGGCCACGGGACAGAGAGGGAGCACAGGTGACTGGAGGGGCTGGGGAACATCCTGGGCTGACGAGGTGGGAAGTCTGAGCCCTAAAGCAGAGAGCATTAAAAGCCAAACCCATCAGTCCCAGTGCTGACACCCCTCCTTTCCCTCACGTTGAGCAGATGAATCTGGGTTTTTACACTCCCAGTCTGTCTGGTTGCTCTTTGCCCTGCAGGACAGGCCACTCTCACCGTGTGAAGCTGGAGATGCCTGCGATGCCCAGCTCACTCATCGTGCTCCAGTGACATCTCCCCCACGTCTTGCTTCCCATGGATACCATTTCTTCTATCCAATTGCAAAGCCTCTTAGGTGTGGGATTAAAAAAACCCCAAACATATAATGATGATAAATCAGTTGAGCTGATGAGTTATTAGGAAAAAAAAAGTGCTTGGGTTTAGAAAGGGTGGTGATGGTGGAGCACTGACCCTGACTGGGGAGCACATTTCTGAGCTGACAGTTCATTCCCAGTATTTTTCTGGGAAAACAAGTGACTTGTTTTCTGTATATGGGAGGAAAATACTAGTGGGACAAGTTTGAATCCCATTATTCAAGTGCCTTGTCTGTGAAGGTCCATCCTCCTCCTCCCTCCCTGGGGTACCAGAAACTCATCACCACCCCTGCTGCTGCCAGGACAGGGATGCAGTGGCACAGGGCTGTGCTGTGTGACTCTCATCCTGGGCCTTTGCAGAGGATGCATCTGGTGGGCTGGAGGAGCTGCTCACCTGCAGGTGGTTTCAGCATGTGAGACTTGCTCCTCATCTCCTGTGGCTTTCTCACTTCAATAATTCTCTGTGCAGAGTGCACTGCTGGGCACAGCTCCGTGGGGGCTTTTCCTCTCCCAGGGAGAGAGAGATAGAATGGACAAGGTCTTTGTAGCTGAACCTTTTCCTTTGAGGAAAAGTTCAGTGAGGTTTCTCTGAAGCTTTTGTGTTCTCATGGGCTACGGGCAATTGTCAGCTGAAGACAGGAATCAAAGAGATGAGATTTTCCTAGGAGAAATGGAAAAAAAAAAAAAAACAAGGCAAAAATGTAGACTTTCATAAAGCCTAATATTTGAAAGGGGAGAAAAAGCATCTATTTTATGCAAAATGCTCATGAAAAAGCTGGGGGTAGCTCTGAACTGAAGAGCCATGGTCAGAGCAGGAAGCATGTTCAGAATCACTAAATCAGGGAGGCACAGGAGGGGCAGCTGTGCCAGAGCTGTGCCCTGGGCTGGGTGGCACTGCCGTGGCTGTGCTGTCACCTGCAGGGGAGCAGCCCCTGCTGCCAAGGCTCATCCATGGATGTCCCTGCTGCCTTCTCCTCCTGGGCAACTCAGCCCTGCTGCTGGTCCCCTCCTGCCAGGCTCAGCCTGAGGTGCTCCCTGCTGCCCTGGTCTGCTCTCAGAGCTTTGGGAGGTGTCAGGCAGCCAGAGGAGGAGCCATCTCACCCTTAACCATCCCATTTTCTTCCTCCTTTAACCTCAAAAAAAGGGGTTCATCACCTTACCAGCTTCACCAGCCCTGGGAGCAGGGACCTGCTGCAGATGTGCCACGAGCACTGGGATGCTCAGCAGGGCCCCACTTTTGATCAGGACTCCAAGGAGCTAATTAATACAGTCACTGCAATGCCACATCCTATTAATTTTAACTTAATCAAGAACAAAGGATGTCTGCACTGCTGAACTGAGCAAATGTGGTCTTAATATGTGGCAGGACTTTTGTACCACCTTGTTCCCTTGGAGAATTTGTTTAATAAGTCCATAACTGTTTGAGTATGTTCAATAAGAAATTAACCCACTTTCCTATTCAATGATTTTTTCAAAACCATCTTATAAAAATGCAGCTCACACAGCTGCTGGGGAAGTTTAACTCATTACTGGCATCCCTATTGATGCCTCCTGCAAAGACCTTACATTTTATCCCCATAGGGGTAATTTATACAGTTTAATATACTCATTTAATTCCAAAAAAAGAGAAAGTCAATCCTTTGAGTTCCCCATGTTTCATTTTTTATTGCTGTCAGTCATGGGCTTGTGACACTGTCATACTTGTTCCTTAAATCCAAGTGTGTCAAGTTTGATAAAGCACTGCAGGCAGAAGAAGGATAGGTTTAGACTAATAAGGAGATTATTTGACCTCAAGGTGCAATGATGGGGAGCTGTGTATGCCCCAAACACTTAATAGACTGCACTTACTGAGCCAAGGAGCAAACTCTGCCTCAGGCTTGTCTCCCTGACAGCTTGCAGGTGTTTCCTGGCCAATACAGGATAGAAAATCCCTTGAAAGGGAAACAAGAAAGGGCAGGAATTTGATCAGTAAGTGTCTCAGAGTGCAGCAGTGCAGAGGAGCTGGGCACATGGCCAGCCTGGCACTCTGAACACAGCCTGGAGATCAAACCATGCCAGGAAAAAAACCCTGTAATACCTGAGGCTCCACGAGGCTGAGAGGAGCTGCAGCAGAGAAAACCACTGAGGAAAAGCAGTAATAAAGTAACCAAGAAGTTCACTTCTCCTTTGGGATAAATCCTTTTTTCCTCCCTTGAAAGTCTAATTGAATTTTCTTTGCTCCCATCCCCAGCAGCCCAAGGGGAGGCTCCAGCACAGCCTCCTGCCTGCTCAGCCTTTATGGAGAAAATCCATAAGCACAGTGTGGGGATGGGCAGAGAGGAGCAAAAGTGTCCACAACACTTCCAGCACTCACAGAGCTTGGGCTGACACCTTTAACACCACAAAACAGGTTCATTTTCCCCAAAAAAGAGTTTCTCAGGGCACCAGTGATGGAACTTGCCACCACTTTTCCCTTCAGCAAGTCATGCAGATGAACAGAGCTGCACTGCCCACTGTTAGCAGCTCTCACCCTTGGGGCTGCAGTCAACAGGGGGACAGTGTTTGACTTAAATATGGCCTTTAATTTATTTATAACTGCATATCCACCACTCAGTATCATATTTAATGCAAATAACATTCAAGTGAAATCCCCACTGAGAGGCACATTATGAAGATTAACAGCCTGGCTTTTCTATTACTCTGGTTTATACACTGTGGATTTGTGCCCTGTGCTTTGTAGGGAAGTACTGGCAATATTTGAATCCAGAAATCTATATCTAAGCCTGCTGTTTTGCACAAATCAGTGCCCAAGAGCCTTCCTGTGATTCCACAGCCAAAGAGGAGGGCTGGAGGCATGAAAACCTCTGGGAAATGCTGTCATCCAGGTGGTGAGAACCTAGAAAGGCTGTTTTTGCTGGTCACACAATAGGGCATTGGAGAGAGGTTTATTTCTTTTAATCATATAACCCACTTTTCTTTTAAACAGGCTGTCAGGAAAATTAACCTTGCCAAGTTTAGGATGATGCTGAACATATTCTCATGCCCTGGGATTATCTGGAGCTGGTTTATTCCTTTGGATCTTTTCTGGTGAATTTGTCAGGTGTAATGCTATGGGCCCAGCACCTCATTATGGAATTTTCTAGTAGGGTTTGTGCCTGGTTTGGGTCTGTTCCTCCCTCTGTTCACCTTTCATGGAGGAGAAATGTGACCAACATCATGCTGTAGAATGTGGCCAAAGCTGTTTGCTGCCCCAGCAGGGTGATGCCACTTGTTCCCTGTGCCATCATGGAGACACTGGCTCTGTCACTGCTGCACTTGTTGCTTGCTGAGAGCTCGTCTCTTGTGGCAGAGGGGAAGGGAAACCTCTCCCCTCCTTTCTCCAAGGGGGAGCCAAGCACTGATGAGACTCCCAAGGGCAGCTGCTGCTCAAGGGCAGTGTTGAAGGATCAGGAGGGAACAACCAGCCCAGCTTAAACTGGACAGAGGTCAGAGCAATGGCAGCATGGCCAGAAACACTGCCTGATCTGACAGCTGTTTTCCAAGAGCATCCTGGAGCCAAGGAAATACCATTTATTCTTTAGTATCTAGCAAGAAAGGGAGTTTGTTTGAAGACAGAGCACTAGCAGCTGCAATAGCCATTTTTCTGAGTAAAAGGAAACAGCAGAAGCTATTAGACCTTGTGTCACTGCTGAATACTCTGCTTGGGAGCAGCAAAAAGATCAAGGAGTTTCCAAATGAGCTCCATTATGGGTGCATTTTCCCTCAGCTCATCACAAGCCAAAGTATGGGGGTGTCACCAACAGTGTGTCCCAGGGCAGTGCTTCCAGTGAGAACAGAACCACAATTACCCACAGAAAAGGGCTTTTCCAAGGGGCCAGGGCAGAGAGGGGATAATAACAGCAAGACAGAGAGGCTGTGGCTCCCAGCACCCACTGCCCAAGCTCAGCCCCCAGCCACAAACCCTCCCTGCTCCTCCCAGATCCCAGATCCTCCTCCTTCCCATAATGTCCTGTCTCAACAAGGTTTCAGCTTGCTGCAATCCCTGCTCTTCCAATTCCCCCTCTGTAGGGTGGTTCCCACTGCATGAGGGGCAGGCTGGCAGCTCAAGCAGATGCTTGGAAGGAAGAGAAATATCTCAGGTTAAAAACCAGGATGGGGCTTTAGGATAGAGCTGTGCCTGAGGGAGTTGCTCTGCTTTTTTGTAAGGAAGAACAGGCCTCTTGCTGAGTGATATTAATGTTAGGGGTCCTGCAGGAAAAGAGAAGGAAGATGAAGCACTGCAGGAGCCATTTATTTTTGAGAATGAGTTGCATTACTGCACTGCAATTCTGTCTCTTCCCAGCAAATGAGTCTCCCAGCCCTGTCCCTGCCTAGCCTGAGCTCCCCTAAAAAGGGCCAGAGTTGTGATCTGCAGGGAATGGCTTTATCAGAGGGAGGCAAGGCAGAAGGTCTTTCCCTTTCATGATTGCTGTTATCTTCCCTCTTGCCCCTGTTATCAATGGAGCTACTGCAGGAAAGACTGTTACAAACATAGTGAACACCAGAAATAAAGCTTGCTGGTGTCTTCCTTACTTTAAAAAGTGTGTTTGGGGAAGGGAAAATCACTGGTCATAGCCCAGAGGTTTTCTCATATCATGTAGTGCTGTGCTAAACCTCATCCCTTAAATATTGCCCAGGCAAAAGCTGCTGTTAAGGGCCCTCAGGAGCTGCCCCCTCATTGTGAGGTTATATCTGTGCTCTTGCATAAACCATGTTCAAATAATGTTTCTGTTTTCTGCTCCAAAAGTTGCTATTTTTCCCCCCATGAAATAATGGAAAAATTTGTTAAACTCATCAACTATTTAGGGGGAAAATGCAATTTGCTCACTTTCAATTAAAAGAAATCACCCAAAGCAATGAAAAACCCATTGGCAGTCTGTAAGAAGTAGAAGCAAAGAGGCAAGGGCAGAAACGGGGCAAGAAATGACAGTTTTATAAACCTCCTGCTGGGTAGGGATAGAAGAGGTCTTTGTGCCTGCAAAACAAAACTGTTTTTTCTGTAAAGCAGCTATTGACTGGGGCTCTACAACTGCAGCTGGAGCTGCACACAGCAGCCACACGCCTGCAAACACTGACTTCCTCCCCACTGAATTCAGAGGAGACAGCCAATGCTTCCCCTTGGTGCTCTAAATCAGAGCTGTGCTCTCAAATTCAATAAAAAGCCCTGAAACATTCCAGGTGATTTTTCAGGAGAAGGGGTTCATTAGTTCAGGTGATTTGCAAGACTCCCTTTTCCCCCCCAGTTTCACAGGGCTGCAGCAGCCTGGCTGTGCCAGGTGCCCTTTGCTGGGGCTGTGTCTGTCAGGGTGCAGTGCCTGATTTTCCATGTGGATTTGCACTTACACCTTCCCTGAGCCTCATGGCAGCAGAGAGGAGTTTGCTTCAAAGGCCACGTGCATCGATCAGGCTGTGGAGATTATCTTGATTTGTGACCTGTGGGTACTGTGTTGAGACAAGATTGAAGCACAGCTGAAAATCTTCTGGGCATTAATTCCATTCCAGCATTGGGCTTCTTTCCTCTTTGGGAGGCTGGTCCACACCTCAGTTCCTTACACTTTGGAGGGTCAGCCTTTGTTCCCAGGCAATGAGTGATACGACGAGGTGAAACAGCCTCAAGTTGCAGCAGGGGAGGGTCAGCTTGGACGCTAGGAAAAATTTCCATACTGAGTGGCTAAGCAATGATGATTCTATGAAAACCTTAATAGTTAGCAGATTTCCCTCTATTTCTGTCCTACAAATTTCACAAATTTCCAAGCAGACTTGGAAAAGCTGTGCGTGCTCCATGGAGCCATCACATGGACCGACCCCATCCTCCTCTCCAGATCCAGCACCCTCAGGAGCAGTGCTGCGGCCTCTCAGGTCAGCATCTCAGCAGCAGGGAAACCACTCAGGTGGAGAAAGAGTCTTTCTGCCTGGCTGCCTTCACTTATAAACAGACAGCAGTCCCAAACAGGGGGTTGAGGTGGGGCAAAGCTGCTTTCCTTCCTCAGAGCTGGGTGACCCCAACACTTGGGAATCGCCCAGGAATGGGTTTGGCAATCAAAGACCTCTTCACCAGTGGTGCATCATAGAATCACAGGATGGCTTTAGTTGGAAGGGACCTAAAGACCTTCTCATTCTAACCCCCTGCTGTGGACAGGGACAAATTCCACTAGACCAAGTTGCTCCAAACCCTGTCCAACGTGGCCTTGGGCACTGCTGTGCCCAGCACCTCAAGAGGCTGATGGAGAGAAAATCCCCCAACCCTTTCTGGGAATGAACTTGATGAAAATTTTTACCAGCAACCATCAAGAAAGAAGCCTTGAAAAATTACTTTCCAGGCTGTGGCAGTGGTTGTTTTGACAGAGTTTTGATGCCTTCATTCAAAATTCCATTGAAGCTTTGCTGAAGATAAGTGATCTCATAGAAAACAGGGCTTTTGTGTCTGGTCACAAAGAATGATTTGCAAAGACTGCTGAAGGAGTAGAGTACTTATCCAGGGAGACAAGAATTTCAGCTGAACATAATCATGGCTTTTTCATTTATAATTCTAGCTGCAACTTGTCAGAAATCTGCCTCCATCCAATCCAAGCTGATTGGGCTGGAAATGGGGCAAACCCATAAAAAAATGTGGACTGGTCACCCCTAAGAAAACAGCTTGTTCCAAGACTTACTCACAAAATGCTTCCAGCTTCTCTTTCTGCTCACAACGTGGTGTGCAACAAAACCTGGGGTGTTTTCAGGAGCACATGGTTAAGGCAGTAATGTAGATGTGAAGTGGAGCTGCTGCCCTGCCAGCCTCTCACAGCTGTTGGGTGAAGTTTTTTGTTTAAGTTGTTTTAAGGTGAAGGAGACAAACTTGCCTGGAGCACCAGCACCAAGCCCAGCAAAGAATGGACTGATTAAATAAACAGAGATCTCCCTGTTATTAGTGCTGTTTAGATAACTTTGAAATGCTTATTTTTCAAAGTAAATGAATTACATAACTCTTTTCCCTATTTTTGGCTCAAGAAGGAGTCAGTGAATTTTCTGTTTCAGAGCAGAACATTTGTGCTTTTCCCCATGATTCAGGGAACAGTTTTTAGTCTGAAACTGGTGTGTGGATGATTCACAGTGACACATTTTGTGTTGGCAGCAGGCCCCGCCTCGAAAGCCTCGATGCACCGTGTGGTCTGGGCTGTGCCTCTCCAAAATTTGAGCTTGAAGCTGCACTGAGTCTGGGGGAACCAGGCTGATCCCTGGAGCACACCAGAGTGCAAGCTGGCATCAGAGCTGGTCTGTGACAGCCTTTCTTGTCAGAGTACATCCTTATACTCATGAAAAGTTTAGTGAGTTATTTTACTTCCAGTTTCCCCTTTCTTTTATTCTACTTTCCATCATGGTTTACATGTTCTACTCCATTTTTGATGCTTTCTGGGTATCTTCTGGTTTGGAACTCTGAGGCTTTTTTTTCTTCTTTTAGTTTAAAGAGAAACAAGCAGGGTTGGAGTGTGGGCTGGCTCTGCTTCCCAGAAGGCTGTCCTTGCTGCACTGGGAGGAAAATAATTTCCCACTCTAGCTGTCCCTGGCTTCCATCACTGAAAGTGAGAAGAGATGCAATGGTGCAAAAAGTGTTGTGGAAACTGTGCTGTGTAACTCTCCCTTTAGTGTGTGATCCATCAAAGTAATTACATGTGGCTCAGGAGCCTCAGACTGCTGCAACAATGGCATTCTCCTGTAGCTTTTCTATTTCCATCTAATTAAAATGTTATTGTTTCCTTCATGTTAGTTTGCATTTTAAATAAGGAGATAGGGACAGATTGGCTGATTGGTAACTTATTCTCTGTGTGAGTAAAGATCAGCACTAATCACCCTGTCACACTTGTGCTTTCCTCTTCCTTATGCATCTCAGACATCAAATTGCAAAAGAAGGGGAGAAAGAGGCTGGGATTTGATGACACTGATTTATTAACTCTGCTGGGTGTCAGGAAGGGAAGGTGACATGTCCTTGCCCACTGCCTGGGTAGTCCCTGTCTGCACAAGTGGTATTTTGAGGAGTGGAGGAATGTTCACCCCAAAACACAGCTCTGCTTTGGAATTTAATGGGCTTCCATCTCCTCTCGCCTTTAATTTTTGCTGTGTTTTATCACCTGCCTCCTCATTGTGTCAAGGGAGGGCAGGGAGGAGAGCAAGGCTGTGCATGTGTGGAAACATCCCTATTGGAAACATAAATTGAAATAATCTCCATTAAAACGTGGCGTGGCTCAGCAGCACCTCAGAGCCATGGTTTGCTCCCCAGACAGCCAGGATGCAGCAGGGACCATCCCCACCACCCTGGGGAGGCTCAGCAGCTCAGGCCCTCCCCACCCCCTGGCCAGAAAGACCCTCAGCCATGGGATGATGCTCGTGGAGGTTTGGGCACAGGAGCTGGGAGCAGAGGGGTGAGACCCAGCCCAGCTGGGGATGGAGGGGCTGAGCTGGGGTCTGGCCATTAAAACCTCCCCTGCTCCAAAGGGTTTCTGCAGCCCTGGAGCACGTGTGCTTTTGGAGGGTATTTTTAGCAAACTTCAGTTTACTGAGGGTCACAGAGAAGTAGAGCATCAGCATCTGGAGGAGCTGTCATTCCACTTCCAGTCTTGCAGGACTAACACATTGACTTATTTATGAGAGCANATCTTATTATTTTATTTTTTCATTCTTTCTAGAATAACCCACTCTTTCACTGCCTAAACCGGCAAGCAGTAATCACTGCTCTGGCCAAAAGGAGGGGGAGGAAATTACTTATTTTACAAGACAACATCCAAATACTTTGCACCCAGCAGGAGAAGCCTAATCTGTTGGCTGGAAAATGCCCATGTCAAGAATGAGTAATCTGAGACCAAATGATACCTGGAAAATGAAGATATTCAGTTCTCCCTGCAGAGAAAGCTCCATCAAAATGAAAGGACAGGCTGTTTCCTCCTCCTTTGTTTCAGTCCAGATGAACTTTCTTCATTTCTACCCTTTTTTTTTTCTGGATGGGGGTGGGACAGGCAAAATACTCTGAAGGCACTGGTAGTTCATGCTCGAAAACAAAGTTTTCTTGCTGTCACAACCTCTGCACCCAAATGCTGAGCTCACAAAAGCACTGATGCTTTGGGAGAAATCTTGAGCTCCTCTGCTGTGGCAGGAACCCAGAGAAATGTTGGGTAAGCAGGCTCCAGATGAGATCAGAGCAGGTGGGGGATCCCCAAGGGCACGCTGCTCCCAGAGCTGCAGTCTTTATTTCTCCTTCCTCCTCCCTTTCCACTGGAGATGTTCCTTCTGCACGTGGGACAGTGATGGGATTTGTGGTTTCATGGTGAAATAATTTGTTTTCAAAGGAGAAAAAGGAGCTTGGGTCAAACCAAGAAGAATTAATTAAGAAATTTATCAGGGATGAGTTAAACAAAGCAATTAATTTGGGGTTGACCTACAGCACTTTGTGTGCAAATTAAGCTTCTAGTTTGAGCTGAGGTGGATAACTTTGCTTCATTTTGGGCTTACAACCCATCTTTTTCTTCTTTCTTCTTTAGCTTAGGACAATTCTGAAATAAAGCAGATCAGCATATTTTCTTATTTAATCTTTTGAAACAAAGTGTGTTCGTGTTTTTAGGGAGAAAACAAGTGTTTATTTGAAAACACTGAAATAGTTCAACATTTCCCCCTCTTTTGTCAGTACTGTGTATTGAATTATGACATGTAGATTTTGGTTTCCTTCCAAAAATTCATTTTGCATCAAATTCACCACTCTCTTAAGGAGATTATTTGTCCATAACTGCTGCACTCTGTGTCCTGTGCCCCCAGGTTTGTACCTCCCACCTTCTGCCTCAGCATTCATGGGTGACTGGTTGAGCTGCTGGAGCTTGAGCCAGGGACCTCCAGAAGTACAAGCACAGAGTTTTATCCTCAATTTAGAGGCTTCATTCTGCAGAGGGGTCCAAAAACACACTGCAAAAGCTCTTAGAGCAGCTCTAAGTTATAGCAGATATTCAAAGCTCGTAACACAGGTACAGGAGGGTTTTAGGGCCACAAGATTTGCTTTCACTTTTTCACTTTATTAGGTTTTTCTTCTAATTGCCTTGAGTCAAGGCAATTAGAACTGCTTCAGCTCTTAGAAACCTCTTACAGGACAAAAATATTTTTCAGTTGTTTTTATAACTTGTGTTCTCACATCTCCTCAGTCCCTGTACTTTTCATTGCCTTACAACAGCATGTCATAACTCCTTAAATGCACAAAGATCTTAAATTCTCCAAACAGATCCTCCTGGTAATGTTTTTGTACAGCTTTCACTGTGTCACTGTGATGAGTCAAAGCACATCTGATTTGGCTTCATCACTCCCTGAGCCAGGTTGCACTTCTTTTAAGCATTTTAATTAATGATTAATAAATAAGTAAACTGATACTTCAATTGTCCCCTAGAAGTTTGGCACAATCTTCTTGGCATTCTCTCTTGATTCATTTTGTTTGAAATACCTGTCTTCAATGTGTCTTTTTTTTTAATTTATTTTGCTTTTGCTCCTTCACTGCTAAAGATGAAATGTTTTTCCTTGCATGTTTCAGGTATAGACCAGAGATGTCCTGGGGGAAGAGTCTTTAATAAGGTCTCTAATTTGTTCTAAATACATTAATCCAAATAGCACTCAAGTGGCTGGTGTCTCTCCTTCTTTCTGTTTGGTTTGTGCTTTTTATTTTGATTCTCAGGTTGTGAGACTGGCTGTATCATTGAAGATCAGACCAATCCCTTTTTTTCATCTGTAGGATCTCTGCTTTACCAAAGGCTGTGCAGAAAAGCAGAATTTCTGAATGACTCTGCAGCAACAGAGAGGTCCTCACCTGTGAAGTTTTGACACACTCGAATTAGGTTTGAACTCTACCTTTAGAATTAAAGCTGGTCCATGCATGTATTCATACAAACAACCTGTTTTTCATGAAAAAATGTAAAATAATTACACCGAAACAGGATTTTTGCAGAGCAAACAGCTTTGTCTGCTTGTAAAAAGTGCAGCTGCAGTGACCTGCATGTAGTTGGATGCCCACAAGTTTGGGCTGAGTGAGGAGGGACCTGCACTTCTCAGCTCCCTTGTGTGAGCTGTGAACCTGAAAAAGTGGTCTAAGTTGCCATAGACCTATCACTGTAGCATTTTTTCCAAATGAAGCAGTGCCAGGAAATAGAAGGTAAAATGATTGAGGGCTGTAAGTAATGGAGCAAGGAGCAGCAGTGTGTGTTAACCATCCCCACAGGACCACACCTGCAGCAGTGATGCAGTGATGCTCAGCAGCTCCCCTGGGCTGGCTGAGTCCTGCCTTTGGTCACTGTCCTTGTCTCCATCACCCACCTGCTGATTGTAAACAGCAGCTCAACGGGGAGCTGAGGTTTGGCAATGTTTATTTTCTATCTTAATCAAAATCCAGTGATGCCTCTCTGAGCTGGTAACTCAACCCAGCCTAAATGGAGGGAGCGACTCACACGGTCACAGGGTATCCAGGAAAGCTGTGGGTGCCCCATTCCTGGAAGTGTTCATGACCAGGCTGGACTGACCTTGGAGCAACCAGATCTACTGGAAGGTTCATTCTACCCCCTCCATGGCAGGGGGTGGCATGAGATGAGTTTTAAGGTCCCTTCCAACCCAAACCAGCCTGTGAGTTTGTGATTCCCACCAGATTTACCTGCAGTGCTTCACCTTTTCCAGCATTTAACTGCTGTGTACATGAAGAAAGCAGCATTTGTCTCCTTGCTAACATCTAGTTTTGAAACCAATTAAAAGACAGGAGACAATTAGAAGGAAAATGTGCCATGTCTCTTCATTCTTTGCCCACGGTGCCACCTTTGCTGAGCACTGCTTGTCCGAGACTTTGTGCATCATTGCTAGACAAGAGAGCTCAGAGTTCACTGTGAAACCAGCACTTTTGTTCTTGCACACTCTTATTTAATATCCCTCCTCCTCCTTCAGCACTTCCAGTGCCAGTGGGATAACTGAGAACTGGATGTTTTAATTTCCATGACTCGGTTTCCGAGTTGGCAGCTGGAGTCACTTCTCCAAAATGCTGCAAATTCCTTTAAACAACCATGAAAAGGCCCAGTTCTCTCTGCATTGGTGTAAAGGCAAGTTTTTGTCCTGAAATCCAAATTTTGCTTCATTCATTTATAATATTCATGCACTCAGTCTGCCAGCCTGGCATTTCAGCTCCCCTGTGGATGTTTTTATTGCCTTTAGTCGAGGCAATATTGCACAGGAGTTAGATTGAGGCACAGAAAGTCAGACTCTCCAAGGTCACTTGGAGGCTTCATTTATAAATAAATCTTGCTAGAAACCAGAGAAAGTCACTGTGGAAATGCTTGGGAAGAAGAGGTTTAGGCCAGACCTAGTAATTTTCTGCCTCTCTCTATTTAGCTGAAGAACAGGAATAATAAAAACTTTCTTGTACCCAAAAGGGAATGGATGGGTTTGCTTAATGAATAACTTAATATCTTTGTCCATAAAACAATGCATAAATTCACCATAGTTCCACCATTTCAGCACTGTGTATGCCACTCTCTCTCCATGAAAATTCATTGCAGTACCTGACTGCTGAGTGCTAATGAGAATTCTCTGCACTTAAAGGGTTGAAATTAAAATACTGCAATTACCAAAGTATCTTCCATTAGATGGAATTATTTATGAGAGCTTGTCACTTAAAAGACTCTCAGATTTTACTGAGTCAAAAATCAAGAAGTTTCAGACCATTGTCATGTCTTTTCTTCTACCAGAGTGACACAGGATCATCTCTTCTACATTGCCATGAGTTACTTGGGAGAACAAAGTCCAGATTTTCTTATGAGGCTTCTCTAACCATTCTGGAGTCTCTGCAAACAATTCAGAGCTGAATTGCTTCATTTCACCAGTTTTGATGCTCATCCTTCTCATGTCTGGTCCTTCATGGAAAGTGAATCTGGAAGGGCTTTGCTGTCCTGGATTAAATTTAGTCCTAGGCACTGATGAGAGGGAACATCACCCCACCAAATAATAACATTTTTTAGGTTTTTTGGGCAGAAACAGACCTGAAATTGGCATCCCTGATCTTCTATGGTCCATCTCACATTTTCAAAGCTTGGAGTTTCTAAGGCTACACTCAGATCCCAACTGAATGGGGCTTTACTGCAAGCAATTCCTTTTCAAATGGAAGAGGCAAATAATATCAGAAGTGAGCCTGTCACCCATTGTGAACTATTATTTTGTAGGTAGAGAAAATAGCTTTTATTAAAATACTGAACTGAAATGAAAACAGATGAAGTAAAGATCTGGGTGAGCTCCTGGGAAAGCAGGTCCCTCTTTGATCTCAGGTAGGAGCAGACACCTCGGTTATGGATCAGAAAATCAATCTCTAAGTGTAACTGTGGTGCAAAAATGCTCACACAAGAAGCCAAGGGCACTCCTGGCAGCAGCAGAGGTACATTTGAGGTACACATTTATTGTCCCTGGGGTGAGGGTGAGCTGGGGGTGTCTAACATGCCATAAAAGCAGTGTCAAAGTCCATCTTGTGTTAGTTAAAGCACTGGCAGTGGCTCATCTCAGAAGTAGATGTTTATGCTTAAAATAAATTCCTTGGTTTAAGGGCAGAAAGGGTCACAGTGTGTCTTGATTTTTTATTAGCCTTTTGCAGATATAAATTATTTTAAGAAATGGGTAGTAATAGTGCTGCTTCTCTGCCCCTGCCTTATTGTTGAAAGAAGAAAAAAGACTGGAGAAACTAATTACATTTGAAGTGTACCTGATATAAAAAAAAAATTGAAGAAGTCATCAGTCACTGAAAAGAGGAGAATGTTTCATTATGAAGCCAATTTGCCCTTTATTGTGACTGATGTGTGCAGGTGTTTGCCTGCTCTATTCCTCAGAGTTGGGCTCTGAGAGATTCTCAGAACCCTCTGCTCAACATCTGAGCTGATCCTGCCCCTCTTCCCATCCCACAATGACCCACGTTTCACAATATGCTGGAGAAAAAAATGGAGCATTTTTAGAACATGTTGAGACAGAAATCGACCAGCAGAGAGGCCCCCACCAACAAGGGCAGGGGCTGGAACATCTCAGCTCTTCTGCTTCTCACCTGGGTTTCTGCTCAGGGAAGGGGAGGGAGTTTGGCACATCACCCCTGAGAGCTGCCAGTCCCCAGCACAGCTTTCTGCTCGGTCACTGAAATTGTGCCAAAGCCTGAATGGATGTGGGGGCTGCAGGAGAGCAGCAAGAGAACACCCTGCTGTCACTGCCAGAGGGGCAGGGATCCTCCCATGGCCTGGAGCCTGCTGCCTTTACCTGGGGTAGCTGTGGCCAGCATGCTGTCACACTGTCACCCTGGGCAGGGAAGGGTCAGCGAGCTCCCAGGGTCACAGGCAGGCAGCACCAACAAGGCTCTTTCCCCCAAGCCTGGCATTCTTTCAGCAGGCATCTCCCTCGTGCCAAGCTGGGCTTTGTCCTCTGCACGGCCATGCTCAGGGAGAGTGTGTCATTGTCACTGCTAGAAATGAAGGAATGGGACTATTTTCAAGCTAAGAATGGTTTATTGCTCAGATAAACATCAGTCTCAGAGGCCCCAGATCTATGAGAGCAAGCAGGTGGCCGTAGCCCAAGAGTAGTCACAAGTTTCTTTGTTACAGGGCAATATAGAACTTTCTAACCCAATTGATAGTTGCCACAGGATTTATTTTGCTTTTCTAATCACCTGTAATCACCTGTACTTACTTCTACTGCACTGAGGATACATTTATCTAATGGGCTTCTGTCTCACATGCACACATATGCTTCTATTATAACTTCTGAACTCTTAGCTTATTCCATACAACCACACCCTTACATTATAACCCTTCACCATCTTATCAGTACAGCCTCTCACTAACTTAAGGCATATTCTCACCTACAACTATGATAAAAGTTTATGATTTTTCTGCTTAATATCTGTGCATTGTATTTTTACATCAATCTAAGCTTCTTCTAAGGCTGCAGACCAAATCCTTCAGTGTCTGGGGAAGTTTCTGTTCTTCTGATTCCCACACAAGTGGAGCTGCTGTGTTTGTGTGGCTGTGAAAGCCCAAATGCTCTGCCTGCCCAGAGCAGAGGCCAGGCACAGCCTCTCTCTGAACAGACAGACATAATTCTGTCTCTCAGGATTTTTCCTGGGGAAGCACAGAGAGAAGGATCANGGCACTTTCACCCTCCAATCCGCTGCCACTTTTGTAAGACTATAAATATTAGAGTCAGAAAAATAAAGCTCTCTCTAATATACTATATTACAGCCCCCACCTCACAGCAGCTTTTTGTGAGGAGATGGAAGGGGAAGGATCAAAGGATGATTTTGCTGTCAGGTTTTGTTTGGCGGCATCAAGCAGACAGGGATGTGTCTGCTCACTGTTAGGCAGCAGAGCCAGATGCTCGCAGGGCTTCAGAGAAAATGTGCTTCATTTCATTCCTTCAGCTCGCTCTGGAGCTGGTTTTTAGTAGTGAGTTAAAAATATTAAAGCATTCAAGGCTAAATAGTCGATTCTTGGCTATGAATATTTATGGTAATATTGGACTTGCAAATCAAAGGTAATTTAAATGTCAAAACTGGTGTAAAGTCTCTCCTTTGGAGGATAAGTCAGAAAATTAAACTTGATTACAAGCCATAACATTTGGAAATTAGCATCTTAGGGTATCAGTGATAAACACTTCTGTACATCCCCTTTTTAAGTGATGCATTTTTAAAAGATGAGAATTAATTTTAATAAAAAAATGGTCCCTTAATTAACAGTGAGGTAATTAACAGGGAAATCCTGCATTCCTGCATTCATGACACTAAGATTACTTCATCTTGCTAAATCAGTTCCTCTTTTGCAAGGAATCTGCCTCCACAACTGCTTGGACAGGAATGGTTCCTACCTGAGAGAGTCTTGTGTCTGGACAGCCTGCCTTAGGGATAAAAGCAGCAATTTTTGCACTGAAATTTTTGTGCTTCAAAAAGGAGATTATTTTGGTTAATGCATAGCACAGGCCAGTGTAAGTAAGTGCCAGCAACAGCAGCTGCAACATCTCTGTGAGCAGAGGGGGATGTGACCAACAGCCACACTCAGAGCCTTGGGCAGCACCATGAGTTACTGGGGGCCTGAGATTCAGCTCCTGATTCCTGCATTGCACAGGCAGGACATTGGAAGCTGATACCTGCTCCAGGCCAACATTCTCAGCCATTCCTTCATGGAGCTCTGTGGTTTTGAGGAAGGTAAAGCTGAAAAACAAGTTACCTGTTAAGAGCCTGTGAATTGTGCTGCAGGAGTTGGAGCTGCCATGGGGAGATGGCTAAAGACTCTTCTAAACCTGCAATCAGAATCTTGATTTGAGGAATAGCAATTTATACCTTTGCTCCATACAGAGTCCAAGGAATTATTTAACCCAGCACCTCAGGGTTCCCTTATCCATCAGATTTTTAGCCAACATCAAATACTGGCTACAGCCAGGCGGGTACCCCTACCCTTTGGGGTAAGGTCCAGAGAAATTTATAGCAGCAAAGAAGCCATTCCACAGGCAAAACATCTTTCTCATGCCAGTCATTAGCTGGCTGGATTATGCTTTAGAGCAAAGCAGGTTACATAAAGTCTCTACTCAGTAATGACTCCTCAGCAGAAACAAATCTGACATTTGCCCTATTAGCCTCATTTGCAGTCTGCTCCGATAGCATCTGGTCTCACATGTTCATTTTGTACTTTAATTTGGAAAAAAGAAAATCAATTTTGAGGAATGGGAAAGCACTCAGGGCGTGCCTGTGCTGTGGTTTGCAGGAGAGAGCCGTGACCTCCTCGATCTGTTTTGCCTTGGGTTCATTTTCTGAAGGACCATGTGGGTTTGGGGTTACGGGGTCTTCCAGCTGCCCAGGCAGGCTTTGGACCCACAGCTCATTAGGACCTGACCTGTTCAATGCAGTGGCTTTTAATTGGCCCACAGAGACATTGCCACCAAGGACAGATGGCTCATACCTGCTTTCCTCCCTACCTGTGCTAGATTTAGGATTTCTCCCTCTGCATGTCACTTGATCCAACGTGTCCTTCCATGCTGTCCCCACCACTTGAGTATTTCCCTGCTGATTTATCTTCATGGCTCTGTGAGGGGGCAGGACAGCAGCCTGAAACCAGGAGATCCTCTGAGCTCCTTGGAGATGCCAGATCTCTCTGCAGCCCCTTGTTTGTCTCATCTCCCTGGCAAAATGGCTTTTCTCCAAAAACCTGCCCCCCACACACACCTCCTCAGGATGACACCTGTAATTCTACTGTAAGAGCAGCAGAGTGCATAGTATTACTGTAAAAATATTAAATAGGCCCTTTCAAGTAGTCTGAAAGCCTGTGCATGAATAGTCACCCTGGTCTCTCCTCAGGAGCTCATGGCTTTCCATGCAGTAATGTTTCCAGACCCCAGGTGATGTCTCCACAGCAGCCCTGAGTGCCCATTGCAGCACAGGTGGATCCATGTGGTGGGTGGAGATGTCCAGGATGACTTGTGTCCACTGGGGACCCTCTCAGAGCACCTGTTTTCCCTGAAAACCCCAAAACTGCAGTGCCAAGATACCCAAACCATTGCTCACCCTTGTGCCCCTCTGTGGTTCAACCCTTGTGTCCATCTTGCAGAGAAAACAACCTGTCCCAAAGCTTCAGGCATGGAAATTGCTCACTCAAATGGAAATGGACAATTTCATACAGTTCTTAAGCCTTCTCTGAAAAAAAGGGCTCTGAATGTCTCTGGCTATGAAGCTTTTATTTGCATTCCTTTCCACATTTATCCGAGCCATTTGTATTTCATCCTTACAACACAGAAGGAAAAAAAGGAAAAAAAAGGAAAAAGAAAGTGATAGACACATTGACTGATAGTGAATGGGCTTTTTTTCCACCCTCTGGATTTATTCCTTTTCCTCCTCCAGCTCCTGACATCTTCAGTTCTCCAGCTCTCTTTTTCTGTAAATATCCTTAACAATGAATGGACTCAGGAAATGTTCTCAGGAACACACAGTTCTGTGGAGAAACCAACAGCCACACTCAGATCACATAGGCTGGGCTAAGAAAGCACCTAAAAATTATGCTGATTATTAAATTCCTTCCCAGAATGAGAGGCTGTTCAGGATGGAGGCTGTTTCATCTCCTGAGGATGCTGGGGATGCTGGGGCCAGGAGCAGGACCAAGCAGCAGCCACCAAATTCAGCAGGAGCCCTGGGAAGTCAGAGGGACACAGTTTCCTCCTGACCTCCCTGCCTTGCCCCAGGAATGCTCCCTGGATTTGACCACGATGTGCACAAATTTTCTCCTGGTCTGTTTTTTCCATTGCAGCCATGGCAAGTACCCTGCAGGAAAAGGAGCTCATTTCAGCAGCTCCCAAAGTCAGCAGGAACAGACCTGGAAAACAAAACAATGACAAGTCTGTTGATTTAAGTGGCATGACCAGGGCAGAAGTACTGACACACTCCCAGGAGCACCAGAGGACCAAGGTGCTCCCATTTCACATTGTATTCCTATTTTTTCCCCCACTGGCATTCATTTTAAAACCTGGGGGATGCAATGTAATTAATGGGTGAGGCAGAGCTAATGTGTGATAAAGACAAATCTGGTTTTGTGTTCAGTTTATGTCTTGCCCACAGCAACAGTGAAAAAAACCTGAAAGGATTTGGCCACTATAAAGGAAGTGCTAGATGAAATACAAATGTGCTTTCTGACTTCCAAATAGAAAAAAATGCAGGGAAGTGACTGAAATTGTATCAGGTTAAGTAAGATCACAAAGAACCTGAGACCTCCATGAATAGTGCCTTGATGATAAATCAGTGAAAGAAGTCTATAAACAAAATGTGCTTTGTGATTTGCCTTGCTCACACCGCTCAAGTGCAACAAAGAGAGAGAATTTCAGCCTTCCTCAAGACACTGCCTAGTCAATACTTTCCTTGGCAGCTCATCCAATCACCCTGATTATGGGATGCTCTGAGGAGCGGCGGGGGAGGGAACCGGGAGAGAGGAGCGCTGCTTGACCTCCCCTCTTGGCTGTGTTTGCCAGGCAGAACTTCTTGGAGGAGAGCTGGAGATCTCTCCAGCCCACTTCAGAGCCTGATGGGGAGAGGGACAGACAGGCACTGCCTGCTGGCAAGGACTGCCATGGAAATAGGGACCTCAAGAGGGTCCTACAGCATTTCCTGAGAGAAAGCTCAAACCTCGCTCTGCTAAATGTCACCACTGTCCCCAAGTCTTTATGTCAGCCAGGAGAGGTGCTGGTGGCTGCCCAAGCTGTGGAGCACTACTTTAGGCTGCAATTAATTTGTGTAAACTGGGAAAAATAAAAAAAAAAAAGGGAAAGAAAAGAAAAAAAAACAAAGGGGAAAAAAAAAACAACCAAAGGAAATAAAAACCCACACTACCATGGCTTAATAAAGCAGCTTGGGGAGGAACTGTAGCATTTTCTCTGTAAATTGAGGTATGTTCCAAACTTCAGCTTTTAAGTTCAGACCCCCAGAGAGATTGTTAGATTTTAATTGCTACCTTAATCAACATTTATTAGTGCTAACCAAAGCTCCTCATGGATTTAAAATTCAACCCAATTGTCAACTACTAATTACTTTAAGCAGACAAGCTGTTATTTTACCAGCTGTATTAATGAGACTTTTCAGCATATGTGAAATATTACAAAAAGCTTCAGAAAAATTGATCCTGAAATGTAATTCAACAGATAAATTTTTTTTTGTCATGACATTACTTGTCTCTCAGACACTATAGCATCTCTTACCCTCCTCTACCTCCACCTCACCTGGCAGAAATGCAAAACCAGAATTGGGTCTGATGTATTTTTTCAATAGGAGAATGATTTTTTTCTTCCCATTTGTTTGGGTTTTTGTTTAACCTAACTTCCCTTTGAATTGTTCTGAATTGGGTCTAACACGTTTTTCAATAGGAGAGTGATTTGTTCTTCCCATTTCTTCAGGTTTTTGTTTAAATTAACTTTCCTTTGGATCCTCCTGCAGCGTGTACCTCATGCATCAGGCTGAAGGCTGTAGTCCTTGGCTGGTTTATAACAAAGTCTTCATCTTAAATCATCAGCACCATCCTGGGGAATGGAGCTGATTTATTAATTACCCTGTGCTCTAATGAGTTTCTGCTCTCCTGTCAGCCAGCTGCTGGTTGCATCCTCATTTTTTCCCCACAAAGGGCAGGACAAAGGGGCCACTGCAGCTTTGCCCACCCAGAGAGGGACCTGGCTGGGACACGGGTGGCAGAGGGGAGCCCAGCACCTGAGTGCTCCACACTCATTTACACACTCATTCCAAGTGTGAAACTGGAGCCTGACAGCACCACGTGAGCCAAACAGACCCACACTTTTCTCTGTCATGATCCACCTACCAGGAGAGTGTGGGAAGGAAGAAAGAAAGCACCACTTGATTCAACTGTTTGCTGCTCTTCACAGCCAGAAATCTTTGCTTGTTATGCTCCCGTGCTTGTGTCTTTGGCTTTGTTCCCCTGCTAAAGCAGACTGTTCAGTCAGAATCCTGAAACAGCCACTGCAAGTGACTTCATACCCATGTGGGAGAAAGGCATCCATGTTGATTATGAGGGATGAAATGACTCAGTATTGCCAGAACACGAAAAGTTGGGGGATAATTGGCTGTCACCAGGGTTTGAATATTTTTCTTGATGCTGTCTTTGAGTAAATATCCAAGCATAACAGTCTCATTCATGACAACAGCCAGCTCAAGCATGAACCAAAGAAGAATGGAATAGCAGGCACAGGTTAGAGCAGCAAGGATCTGCATGCTGGCTCACAAAATCAGCTGCTGTGAGTTATTCACGTGGTGATAGTGCCCTCAGACTCACGTGCAGCCTGTGCTGTCCTTAAGGCTGTGGTGGCTGCTCCTCCTGCAGCATCCCAGGCTGCAAAAGCCACACAGGAGTGTCAGATGTGCTGAGCACTTGCAGTTGTGGTGAAGAACACAGGAAAGATGCTGATTTCCTGGGGTTTGACAAGGGCATCATCAGCCATACTCAACATCAGCATCAGTCTGCTCCACAGGGAGCACCATGGGGACACTTCCTCTGGATGAATGTCCACCCTGTGAGCCCCCGCAACTTGTGCAACCCAGCAGGAAAGAAGAACCAAAACAGGATAAGCAGAAAATTACTGCAAAATCTGGATTAGGATTACTCAGCCATCAGGAGCATTAGGCACTGTATGAACATTTAATAAATTCTTTAGAGGGCTGACAAGCAGCAGAGCTGGAGAAACCCAAATATCTTGTGAAAGGCAATGGGCAATATCCCTTTGGCAAAAAGAGGCAGGAACCAAAATACCAGCAGATAGTGAGAACTGAAATCCAACTGCACTGGTAAATTATTTAAAGTGTATTTCCAGTCTGTCATTTGAAGTATTATTTCCCCTTCAGTAGAACATAGCTGCTGGGTAGGGTGAGGGGGGAATAGTACCAAAGACCTGTGTGTTCAAAGGGAAAAGCATGAACATCATTCACTGAGCTTTTGTTCAACCAAAAATATTGCCCTAAATAATGCAATGGATCTGAGGAGCAAGGCTGAGGCCAGCAAACTGACAGCATATGAATTGACTTTATTCCTGTCTGCAAGCAAAATTGGGTAAATTGAATTAATTTACCTTGTAGCTCACTGTACCAGTCACAGGAAACAAAGAAGGAAGGAGCTGGACTTGGTGATCCTTGTGGGTCCCTTCCAGCTCAGAATATTCTGTGATTTCCTGAAGGAGGAAGTGGGGAGGGTTTGAAGCTTTGGGTTAATGATGATGTGATGAAAGATCATCACTGCTGCTCTGTCACTTCTTCTGTCCTCCCTTACCAGGTACAGGAAGGCAGCAGCTGTCCCATACCAAAACCCTTCCTTTTTAAATTCCACATATCCCTCTTCAATCAATGGCAGGAGGCCCTAAATTAACTGAAGTGAGATGTAAAAGGCCCCAAATTCATCATCTTCATCAAGCTCAATCCTAGAGAGATCTTGGGTTATTTGGTTTTTGAGTTTTTTTTCTTTGGCATTGGGCTTTTTTGATTACTCTTCCATTTTTCTAAATAAACATTTTTCCTTCAGTTTTGCTAAGAGAAAAAGCTGAGTATCCATGATATACAAGGCATTTCCAGTGCACAGTGGTAAACCTTAGAACCTTCCAATTTGTCTATTCTCCAGTCCATTATTCCAGGATTTTCTGAATTTCACAGTTTTTCTTTTTCTTTGGAAGATGAAATCAGCAGAGCCATTCAAGTTTGAGTTTGATGGGCAAAGACCAGTAAAAGAGGAATTTTTCTCTTAAAAACAGTTATAATGGAGTAGGTTCTCTGACATTTAAGAAGGTAATGAAAAGCTCTGAGGTCCCCAGGGAGTTCAATATTTAAGTATTACCCTTGTGTACAATTAGGAATAATAGGATTTATATGAAACAGTTATGGATGAATCATATATTTTGCTGTTACTTACAATAAATAAATCTGAAAATAGTTCAGGTCACAGCATTGTAACCATGCACAGAAATGAGGTTAAATGATCCTTCAGGTACCCAGTCATGCTCAGGAATGCCACCATTATTCAGTGCTCTGACATCTTTCCAACCCATCATGAGCAAGAGACCCATTTAAGTTGTTCTGCATCAGATGTTGTTTTTTATGTACAAATGTTTTCTCCAAGGAGGGAAGTTTATGAATGGGAATGTTTTTGCCATAGATATGATGGATGTTTTTTGTCAGTACGCAATTTATTTCCATCTGTTCTGTATCTGATTAACTCCTGCAGAGTATGTGATTAACTCAACTCCTCAACATCATTAGCTGCTCTGCATTCCCATTATAGTTCATCAGTGTGGGACCACACACAGGCTCGAAAATGGTACATGTTGGTTGTTCTTAAAACTTTAATCCACACTGCCTGCTTAGTCCCTGTGATGGCCACAGATCTAGGGAGAAAAGCCAGGAAAACATCACTACTGTGGAGCAGACACAAAATGCTAATGAAAACAGAGTTTAACCAGATCCTCTTTCTGATCTCAGTGCTAGAGCTAAATTAAGCTCTTTGGAAGAGTTCATGGCTGGTGTTATCCAGCTGGAGACAGCTCTGGAGGCATCCAGCCAGCACAGAGAGAGGAGAGGACCACTGACCACGTCCTCCTGCTGTGCAGCAGGTTGTAGGTGCTTGCACCTCGTAGATCTCCAAGTTCAGCACAGACTGCAGCCTGCCACCCCAAGCCTTGTAGTAACACGGATTTTCTTCTGGTATAAATATCTACCAATACAAAACCTGAAACTCCTCCGCAGCATCGAGCAGCCAGAGCTCAAGACAAGTCTTTTGCATTATCCTCTGAGTTGTCTTTGGAGGGGTTTTCCCTCAATGAGTAAAGCAAATAAATGGATGTGTCAGGAACAGATGCTCACATGTCCTTGCTGTGCAATTAATGGAGCTCCAGCCTCACTGACACTGATGGCTGCAGGGCAGAGCAGCACGGGGACAGGAGCCAGTCCAGTGACTCAAGAACATCCAGAAGTTCCATCTGATAATTTATCTTCAGACTTATCTGTTCTCTTTCTTCACCTCAGCACCAGTACCTGCAGCCTGCTGTTCCCAGACCACATCCAAAGCAGAGACAAAGCTGGGGCTCCTGCAGAGGTCTGAAATACAGTGTTGGCCAATTCCAGCTCCTGTGGCTGATGCCAGCTGAGGTCAACAAAACCTGCCGAGTTATTTAATCAGCACTGGATTGGACAGGATGAGCCTGTGTTCCAATTTTCTTTGGGATTTTTCCCCCTGGATGTAAAACTCTGGACGTCCTGCTCGTGTCTGTGTTCATGCTCACACTCTCATCACTGCCCCAGCTCCTGAGGGTCAGCTGCTTGTCACTGCCATCCACCCTGGTGTCCCCAAACAGCTGTGTCCTGGCTTCAGGCTTTGCCTCTGTAACCCAGAGCTGATCACACATTTTGACATCAATACCTGTGACTGGGAGAAACATTTTACATCATCTTAACCTTTCTTTGAAACGTCTGGGCTTGATATTCAGCGCTTTTGAAAAGGTCTCCCTGAGGCACAGGGAAGGGGCTCCTCAGTCTCTCTGAGCTCCTGCAGCTCCAGGGGGTGAACAGGGGAGCTCTTTGGGATGAGGTCAGAGCAATTCACATGGCCACACTCTGTTACCTTGGACAACGTGTGTGGAATGTGTACTCACCTCTAGCTGGGTGGAAGAGGCACAGGGTACACCAAGATGTACAATCAGAGGTTTTTGTGGCCAGTTCTCAGGGTGCTTCAAAGAGAAAAATAATAGCTGGGTTTTGATATCTTGTCTTTTATTATTCATTAGGCTAATGATGGGATATTATATCCTGGATCTACACAGATATTTGCATCCTGTCCCTCTTTAGGAGGAAAGGGAAGGGTTATTTCACACGGCTGATCTCAGTGGGGTTTGTGTCACTCTGGTGCTCTGAGGGGACCCCGCAGGGATGCAGGATTCCACCATACCCTTGTGCACCCACCAAAAGTGTCTATGCAGGGCACAGAGTGCCACCCAGCCAGGTCAGCAGCCAGCCTCTGGCCGAGGGTGACAGCTGTGTCACCCCTGCCACGCTGTCAAGGCTGCTGCAGAGAGCAGTGCCCCAAATGAAGTGTGACAGGCAAACCTGCCCAAGATAAAACTGGCAGCCTGAAAAGGTCGAGCTCCTGCTCAAATGCACTGGTAGGGCTCCAGATACACACACAGGCTTTGGCACTCGGCCAGATATTCCCATTTACCCAGGATTTGTGCTCCCATACCAAGATGCCCTCATCCAAGGTAAGGACCAGAGCCAACACATTGCAGTACTGGTCCCCTCAAAAAATTCCAGAAGAGATAAATTCCCTTACTAGGCTGTAGTTGTCCAGCTTCCACGCTTTTCCCTGTGCCAGATACTGCCTCCAAAAGCAGGGGTTATTTTCTTCTGCCACTCACAAACACTAACCTCTCCTGCCCTGTTGTAGCTAAGGAATGGCATCATGAGATGCCTGACAATCATGAGATATTGGCATGGAAAGCTGGAGAGCTAAAGGTGGGTTTGATTAGATGGTAATTTATTTACTGTGGGGGGAAAAAAACCTGTGGATGTTTTTTTTCATCAGACACATCCTGTGAACATCAAACACAAGTGCCATTGCCAAATGCTCCCTTTGGCATCCCAGCACGATGTACCTTCCCCTTCCCTGCTTTGTCTTGCACAGATTGCTGTATCCTGGAATGCAGTACTGTGCTTATTAACGGCTGAAATTATCCACTGGCTGGTTAAAAAAATGCTAATTCTGGCTACTGAGTGAGATAACCAGTAATTTTGTAAAGTACATTTAGTCAAATAAGATTTTTTGGCAGCCAAATGTTGTTGTAGCAGAATGTGCTTCCCTGATTGACATATGCTAACAATACTGCCTCCATAGTCAGGGGGAGGATAATTTACTTTCCATTTCCATTGGAAATGAGGTGAACCAGAATGTGGTAGATTGTTAAAATGTGGCTCTGTGGTTTAATAGATTTACTCAGAACCACAAATCAAATGATGTGCTGTATCCTCAGTCCTCTCCCTCATCACTTCCAGGAAACCAGCAAGGACACATCTCCTCCTGAGTCAGTTTTCAGCTCCTTTGGGGTTTCTCACCTATTTCCCCAGGAGTCTCTGCACTGAGAATCCTCCCTGGCAGAAAACAGGAAGGCTGCAGCCATCTCACAGCATTCCCCAGGTGTGCACAGGGAAATGAGCTATGACAGAAGCTTAGTGGGTACAAATGAGGTTTTCCCAGCTCGTCATCATCCACACTTCTCTCTCCATTTTTAATTGTCCTTCCCACAGCCCTGAAAAGAAAGGGAGAAAAATCGTTCTGGGCACCCCAGCTCACTGCTGGAAGGGGCTGTGTCCCTGGAGAGGCTCAGCTGACAGACACCAAGGATCTGGCTCTGCTGTCACCTCGTTTATCAGGCTACAAGGGAACATCTCTGACCCCTGACACAAAATCCCTGTCATAACCCAGGGTTAAAATTACCCCTTAATCTCAGCTGGCTCCCATGTCCACTCTGGGGACCTTGCTCCTGCTGGCAGAGCACCCCAGCTGCTGCTCCATGGGCTGCACCACACTGTGCTGCTGCTGGGACCAGCATTTCATGCTCCATTGTCTTTGGGGGATTTTATTTACTTATCTGGAAAAAAGGTAGGAGGGAAAACACAAGACCCGTGTTCAAAAATCTTTTATTTTCTCAGTATTGGGACATTTTCTATTTTCTCATCAAAACTCTTTCAATTAAAATGTTGTGAGTAGTTCTGATTCTTGGCTGTTTTTATCATAAATACTTACAGTGTCAGATTTTCCACTGTATCTCCAGAAGAGCCTTTAGCCTAACATTTTTACTTTTAACCACTTGACTTCTCCAAGACCTCACTCATTTTTTCTGTACCTGTCCAAAACTGTGTGCTGATGGACCATGGGGGCAGGCAGCTGCAGGTGGCTCAGGTGATGGAGTTTTTCTGGGAGCAAAGGTGACCCACAAACAAGTGTAATTCTCATAAATTTTACCCTCCTTGCCTTCAGATATATCTAACAAAAAAAAGTCTTGGCTTGTAGTAGGGATCCAAACCCCATCTTTTTCCAAAGTGACCTTTGAATCTGTGTTCCTCCAACAGTCACCATGGAGCACAAAAGAATAAATCTTTGCAAACCCTCTGATTTACAGGACTTTGTTGAAGCCCTCTGGGGAGTTCCTTGTGGAGTTCTGTGCTCATCTTCTCCATCACAGCTGCAAGGGAGCTGATGGCTGTAGTGGTAACCCAGGGAAACCACACAGTCAAATAATCTGAGGGACGACTTGGCAAAAGTGAACCACGTCAGCAGGAAGCTCAGCAGAGCCAGGGGAACAGCTTTCCATGCAAAAGATTTAGGAAGAGTCACAAACTTGAGAACTGGGTTCTGCTTTCCCTTGGTTTTGCTGTGCCTTCCCCGTGTCTCTCCCACACTCTTGTTTGGAAGGAAGAAGCAAAACTCACAAGGCTGAATTCTCTGTCTCACACAAAGTTTGATTTTTATTGAGCTAACTGTGAGGCTGATAACTGCATCATTTTCCCTTCTAGAAGTTTGATTTAATTCCCACACTTTTCCATTTATCTCCTCATGAGCATATGAGGCCCCATCCTCAGCTTTGCTCCATCTCCTGTTTCCTGCAAAACCCTGCACAAATGTAATGATTCCTATTTCATATTGAAATCACCTTTGGCAGTGGACAGCCAAGAGAAAGCCGGGATGAAGATTGTCATCAGAGAGCCAGGAAGGCTCAGTGCTGGGGCAGGGCATGACCCCTGCTGGCCTTGATAGGGCTGGGAAGGTCATTGTCACCACCCTGGGGACAGTGAAGGTGTGGTACCTCTGAGGACTGGGTGGGTCACAGAGGTGTCTGTGCCTCATCCTGGCATCCATCAGGTGAACAGATACCTCAGCTGTGCCTGTGGGGGCTCAGGGTCTCAGCTGAGGTTTCTGCTGGGAGCTCACCCTCAGGTGACACCTGTATTGTCACTGTCCTGCTCAGCACAGCCAGAGAAGAGTGACGTGGGTCTCTGGCTGTCACTGCTCAGGCACTGCTGGGAGGGAAGGTTGCTGCTCTGCATGAGACAAAACACGATCTGCTCCTGAGGACTAATCCCATCCCACAGATGCTGCCAGCCTGGTGCTTGAGCAGCATTTGGGGTTGCACAGATTCCAGCAGTGACAGCAGCATGGAACTGGGTTAGTGTTCCATTCTGTCCTGCCACTGGCAAACGTTGCAATATTGGATTTTTTCCTTTTTTTTTTTTTTTAATGAGGATTTAGCACACAGTCATGGGGTTTGTGGTGTTGTGTTTGTGTGGGTTTTTTAGCCTAGAGGGCAACCAAGGCTGAGCTTTTCCAACAAGGCTGAGCTTTTCCATGCACTGAGCTCATTCTGCCCGTGGTGGTGCTGGGCTCTGGGTTCACTTTGGTGCAAACACATCAGTTTTGAAGGAGAGGAGAATCAGACTGAACCATGTTTGGTGAGAGCAGAGATGAGGGCAGACCCCTGTGCTTGTGCACCCAAATGACCCTGAGCACAGGATTAGTGTAAATCCAGCATCACACAGACTGTGCTTGCCATGGTGAGCCAACATAAATCTGAGACTTCCAGGTCAAAAATGAGCCTACACAGTCTCTAAACCCTTCTTCCTGGGGCTGGAGCAGCCTGTGAAGATCTATAGAGCTCCAAAGGCTCCCATGGGTGTTCACTGACAGCTGAATCCACTTTAGCCCACTGATGCTGGAGACATTGTAAAAAATCCCATCAAACACCTCTACAAGTCTTCCTGCTCCTGAACTTTCCAATATGCAATCCTGGGATCCCAAACCAGCTCCTCTTGAGCAAGTGGGAAATTTTCCACTGACTTTGAGAAGTTGTTGGGGGCATCAGCTCCAGCAGTGTGCAAAGTCACCTGAAAATGAGGTGTTGCTGCACAGTGTGCTGGGCTCCCAGCAAGCAGCTCGACAGAAAAACAGGGAATATAAAGAGTTTGCTTAGGAAAATTGACTTTTCTAGCCCTTCTGTACTTTGGGACTTTGTGCTTGCAAATAATTCATAATTCTTTCAACAAATTAAAACATTCTGCTGCTGGGGAAAATATTGATTTTTTTAAATTTTTGTTTTTAATCTATGAGAGTTTTCCTACAAATCAAGGCAGGGAAAAAAATCTTTAAATGCAGCCTTTGATGGAAACTATGCAATATCCCCACTTTTACCATAACAATTCCTAAAAGGGAAAGTCAATGCTATTCTAGCCAATTGCTTAAGCTCTTTAAAAGACTTCACAATGCAACTATGGAATGAATCAAGGCTTTTAAGAAAGCTTGGAAAAGACTTTTAGAGTTCTGCAAAATTATATCAAGTGAGTGTAATTTACAGCTAGGGCAAAATTTTAGCATGAAAACCAATAAATCCTGAATCACAGGTGACAGAGTGAAACATTTCCAGAGTTAAGTGGTGCATTTTGCTGATGTGCAGACATTGTTCAGCAGTGGGGAAGAAGAAGGGCATTCTGCAGCTAAAGCCACAGAAATTGGAGTGAGGAGCTACAGGGCTCATGTCTTAGTCTGAGCTGGTAAATCTGAGCAATCATTTCACCCCTATGTGCTCCAGCTCAGCCTGGCTGCATTGCAAAGGTTAAATAGTTGATCCTTACTGCTTAATGATCTGTCTTAGCCCGTGGAGGCAACTCCAAAAGATAACTCTTCTTTATATAGAGGATTTAGAAGCATAGAAAACTGCTTTATACTTAATAAAAGAGGCCATTAGCAGCTTGTAGTGGTGGGGTGTATCTAGGAATTCACTCAGCCTGCAGAGGAGCTCTGTTATTATTACCAGCATAAACGGGAGAGGATGTTCTCACCATGTGGGAGAGGGACAAAACCCAGCTGGTGCTTCTGCCTAACATGCTGAGCTCCGGAGCACAAAGTTGTCCAGAGACTTGATCCATCCAGAGAAAACCTGGGCAACAACAACAGAGCCTCTCTTCACCAAGAGAGGACCTTCTGCTTCAGATTTATGGACAAAGAAAGTGAAGTGCTTCTGATTTGCCTCTGCTCCCGGGTGCTTATGTGCTGCTCATTTCTTTTACGGATGCCCTGCAGCATCTTGGGGGTGTGGTTGGGTGATTCCCATTCACCTCCAGCATTTCTGAGTCCCTCGAGAGCACAGAGCCCACAAATCTGCACCAGACACAGGGTGTACAGAGAACCTTGTCCACCGTGGTGATGGTCCAGCAGGGGTGGGTGGGTGGAGAGGGGATATTCCATCCCAGCAGATGGAGCACCTGTCTCTAGATGAGGTTTTGCAATCTGCAGAGGGACCTGGGGTTGGCTTGGAGTGCAGGGTTGTTGTGTGTCCTACATCACTGAGGTGAAAGATAAGTCCCTGTCTGGGGAAGAAGTCAGCCTGCCGTGGAGCCCTCACACTGAGCAAATTCCCTCTTGAGTTTCATGGTTTCATCTTTTTGTCATTTTATCACTTCTAATACAATTGCTTTCACAGCGATTTGCAGCGCGGTTTAATTCTTGTCAATATTTTGAAATTCTAAAACCTTGAAGGGCTTTTGATTTGTTCCACACTCAGCTGAGTGATGTGCTGAGTCTCCTCCTGTGCCATCCAGCAGAAAGGATGAGCTCCTGGGCTTAGCAGAGCAGCTCCCCATCCCCATGGCAGCCTTGCAGATGTGCAGGCAAACCCTACACGTGCCTCTGTTTCCCTGGGCTGCCCTTTGCCAAGCTCAGTTCCACTGAGCTTTCTAAACAGCTCAAAAGCTTTCTTGCATTTGACATGAACTGTGACTTCGACTTGATTCAATCACTGCTTAATTTGATCCTCCATTTAATTTTATCAAAACTGTAGTAATCAAATAATTTGTACTAAAAACATTACGATTTCCACTTGTTTATTCTGATCAATTTTAATCCTTTAAGGCACAAGGTTTATTTAACGTAGTTATGAGGTAACAAAATGCTGTCATTAAATCTACAAGGAAAGGACACAAGACAAAAAAAGATAGTTAGATCCCAAGGAGTGCTCATAATTCAGGAAAAAGACAATAACACACTGTTATTTAGAGGTCATGCTATGCATGATGACAGCTAAGCAGCATCCTGTTGGTTGTGAGATGAAAAGATCTGTTTCAGTCGAGACATTGCTGGCAATGAGCTGCACTGAAAAGGGGAACAGAACGTCATTAGATATGAATGATTTTGCCTTTTTTGGGTGTTGACCGACATGAATGAACCTGCGTCAGCGGCGTTTGAGTTCTCCCTCTGCACAACAAACCTTCAAAACCAGCTGAGTAAGAGGAGGGAAAGCTTTCCACTGCAGGCTGTTCCTCTGTTGCTTTGAGAAATAAAACCCAACCTCCTGCTCCGCTGCTCCTATCCCTGATTGTGCCCATCTCTCCCCTGCAGGTCAACACCTTCATCTCCTTCGTGTTTCCCATGGTCGTCATTTCCGTGCTCAACACCATCATCGCCAACCAGCTGCTGGTGATGTTCAAGCAGGCGGCCCAGGAGAACCAGGTGTGCACCATTGGTGGGCAGCAGACCATGCTCAGCATGTCCATGGAGCCCAGCAGAGTGCAAGCCCTGAAGCACGGCGTGAGGGTCCTGCGTGAGTATTGCCTTCCCTCGGTGTGCAGCTGGCGGGAGGTGTCTGAATTAATGTAGCTGGAAGAGTAACAGGTGGAAATTGGAAAACACTTTCGCCCAAAACGCCCTCTCCTTTTGTCTCTGCTTGTTGGCTTGCAAAGCTAACGAGCAGACCTGCTCACTGTGGAAAAGCAAAACCAACCCAGCATTTTAATGATTTAGTCGACAGCAATTTAAGCCTTGCTTGTGTTGTTTCATTACTTCCCTTTTTCTGCGGAGCTCTGGTTCAGACAGAGCTTAAATAAAAGATCCTGCACTCAGGAATTGAGCTGTACTGCAGAGTAGTGGATGTCTTGATTAAATAAGCTGAGGAAAAGACCAAAGAATCTGGTAGCTTAACGTTAGAGAGGATAAAGCAAAAGCTGCTCGAAAATAGTACCCAAAACAGCTAACAAAGTGTGCCCATAGTGGTTTTAAACATGAGATGGGGAGAATTTGTTAGCAGAAAGCTTTCTGATGCTCTGGTGTTTTTAGAAGGGTTTGGGTTGGCAGGGACCTTAAAGTTCACCTAGTCCCAAACCCTTGCCATGGGCAGGGACACCTTCCACTGTCCCAGGTTGCTCCAAGCCCTGTCCAGCCTGGCCTTGGACACTTCCAGGGGTGGGGTATCTTGGTATTTGAAGTGCTTTGGCTCAGACCAGGTTTCCAATGAAACAAATCCGTCAAGAAGGCACCAGGAGCCTCCAGGACATTTTCCCGGCTGTTTTTCACAAGGAATGCATCCCATGCAGCACTCCTTGCCTGTGCCATAGGTGAGCCACGTGTGCATCCCAGCTCCCAACTGGGAAACACCTACTGAGAAAAAGGAAAGAAGAACACAGGGGACATTAAATTCCCCACAATTATCTTGTTGGACTGTGTTTGTTTACAGTCTCTGCACCCCAGTGAACTGTTATCCAGGGGTGGGTGAGGAGGGAGCCTTGCTTCCCCAGGGAGCCGACAAGGACTCTGCTCCTTGCTATCTTTTTCTGGTTTTTAACACTTCTGCCTGCTGCCATGAAGTGAGAAGCTGCCTTTTGTCACTCGTACTACATCATCTCACACACCTCTCTCTCTCTCCTTTTAGTATTGTATCCTCTTTGATCATCAAGAAGAGAGAGCTCTTCATGAACAGTAGCAGAGAAACCTAAATTTACATCTGGCATTCCTCAGCACTGGAGGAAGTGCACCCCTCACCCACAGGTCCACATCTCCTCTGAGGCACTGAAAAACAACCCTTCACTTTCTGAACAATAAGCATAATTTTCTTTTTCATCTTCTTCTGCTTCCTCTTTTTCTTCTCCAGGCAAATTTTTGTGTTTGCTGTGTACTGCAAAAGCTGAGAATGTTTGGCAAAAGTGAGGGTTTCAGTCTGGAGCCTGAGGTGGTTCAAAAGTGGGTCAGATGTGGCACCACGGGGCCCCCGTGCAGGGATGCCCAGATATTCCAGGCATCTCCTCAGGGCCACCCCAGCAGCAGGACTGAGCTCCCCTCCCTGCTGGGAAGGCAATGAGAGGGCAGCTGTTTGCTGCATTTCTGTGCTAAGGAAGATCCAGCAAATGAAAAAATCCTCCTTCACTTTTGTCTGTGATTCACTCCACCATGCAGAAATGCTCTCTTTATCTAGCAAATGGGAGTGAAATCCTGTGCATTTCAGTTTTTCAGATACACTTGATTACTGGAGGTGCTTGATTCACACTTACTTTTGTCACCTGTTCCTCATGACTTACGTTTTAATAACCCAAGTCTCTGAGCTGTCTGAAAAGTAGCAATAAATACACAAGGATTCACGTGCTTTATCCTAGCATCCATGACAGCCAAAATCATGAACAGAGTCTGGGCTCATTTGTGGAAGAGGGTGGGAAAAGAAAAATTACGCTTGTCCCCCCTTATAAAACTGCTGGCAGAGTGTCAGAGCTTCATGGGGGTAAAAGTATTTTCCATTTCCAAAGTGAACTTTGCCCAGATGTACAGAGAAGGCTGATTTAGGTCTAAAGGTGAAATGTTTCAGAACTTGTAAAAGTAGTGCGTAGAAAACAATTTTTTGTTGTTCATGGTGTGCAGAGCTGTTGGATAAGAGCAGAGCAGCAAAAATCTTCCTTGCTCCAAATGTCCTGAGATTAAGTATTTGTTTACATTGAAATAAGAGCTAAAAGTGGCCAGGCTAACAGCCTCATTCAAAACATCCACAACAGTGTTTTCCTCCCTTTTGGTAGCATTTGTGTATTTTCTTGGCTCTGACTGTGGTCATGAACAAAATAATGAGGGTGATCAGGATCAAGGAATGTGTCAGGCCTGTTGCCTAGGAGCCAACTCATTAAGTCAGTAAGCATGAGATTCCTGATTGTAATTCCCTCTCTGCTGTCAGAGTTCACCAGGTGTGAGGATTCAAATTCAGAGGGCTCCAGGCACTAGCAGCAGCTTCCCAGCTTTTTTACCGAGGATATCAGGGCAAACAGATCTGTTGTTAAAAATATCTTCCACCAAGAGATTCCATACCCTCCTTCACCCATCCAATTCCTTCCATTAAACACCTCCAATTTGTGTTGCTATTCCTTGGCTATGTTGGAGCCCTGGAATGCTGAGCCTCCCAAAGCTGTGTGATGCTTCACACAGGTGTGAACGTTTTCTGATTGCACAGCCTGACATGCCAGTCACTTGATAAAATTCTAAATAACCTTAAATACTCACATGCACACACACACCAGAACAATCATAGAATCATGGAATGGTTTGGGTTGGAAGGGACCTTAAAACTCAGTCATTCCTCCCCTGCCATGGGCAGGGACACCTTCCACTATCCCAGGGTGCTCCAAGCCCCATCCAACCTGGCCTTGGGCACTTCCAGGGATCCAGGGGCAGCCACAGCTTCTCTGGGCACCCTGTGCCAGGGCCTGCCCACTCTCACAGGGAAGAATTTCTTCTTCATATCCAGTTTAATCCTTCCTTCTTTCACTTTAAAGCCATTCCCCTTGTACTGTAACTGCAGGCCCTTGTCCCAAGTCCATCTCCAGCCTTCTTGGAGCTCCTTTAGGCCCTGGAAGGCTGCAGCAAGTTCTTCCTGGAGCCTTTTCTTCTCCAGGCAGAACGACCCCAATTCTCTCTGCTGCTCAAAAATCAGGGTGTATTTGAGCTTGGCTTGGGATGAAAGCTCTGTTCAGCCAAAATGTCTTCTGGAAAGGGGCAGTTTTGTGGCATGGACTGATACCCCCATCAAGGCACCTGCCAGCAGCCCTTCTCCTGCAGGCAGCCCTCAGCAGCTCCTGGCTGCCTGTCAGATCAGCTCCCACGTGGATGGAAGGAAGGCAGGAGTTACTGAATGGCACAGCTGAGCTCTGATAACGACATTGAGACAAATTGATGGACATCAAGAGGAGGCTTTGCAAGGGGACGTTGGCTAAGCCTATTAAAATGTAATCAGTTCCAGGTAGCATTTGCTCTGTTACTGAAGCTGCTTAGTGAAAGCAATTATAAAGCACTTAAAGGTTTAACCAATTAAAAGAATATCCTTCAGTCTCCTGCAGCTGGCTGGGTGGTGCTTCAGTAAAATGCCTCTTAGCAGATGAAGTCAAGATGCATTTTTTACTGAACGTCTGTGAATTTTTAAATTATGATTTTGGAGCCTCTGCATTTCGTCAAATAATACAAGACAAAGACCAAGAATTAATCATGTATCCATGTATTTCATTAATTTGTGCATTAATAATTCCCCTTCTGAACAAATACTTTGAAGAGTCCATTTGTTTCTCCTTACCAATGCTCCAAGTCTGAGTTATTCATTTCACGAAGAGAATATTGCCATGAGATTTAGTTTAACCAATCTACAGATAGGAATAGCTCATACTTTGCAGCCACAATACACAGAAGAGCACCAGTCTAAAGCTCCTTAAACAGTTGTATTTCATAATTCCTATATTCTAAGGAAAGCAGATTTATTTGTTCATGAATCATTCTTTTCAAGAAAGGAACAAAATTCATGGCACTTTGTATCTCTAATAAAAAGTCTGAGCAACTCCAAGTGGAGTTCAGCAAAACCCCTGTGGCACTGAGTGGAAGCTGATTTTAACAGCTGAAGTGTCACACTGAAATTTGGGAGGATAAATTACCTATTTAACAGTTGTATATATTTCCCAGAGATGTTTGTAGTTGTAGGTTTACTTTGCAGCCTGCCAAGTGAGATAAAACAAGCAGCGTCAGAGTGCTCCAAGGAGCAAAAACCAGGGGTGGCTGCACCTCTTGGGGCAGGGGACCTCTTTTCTCCCCTCTCCCAAGATGTGTCCCTTTGCTCGGCCTGGCACTGCATTCCTGCAGGAATTGCAGGTTCTTGTGGCTGCATCTCTGCAGAAAACTCCAGCTTTAGCCATGCCTTGGAAGCAGATTTTCCAGGTGTTAAGCCGTGACAATGTGTTTAGAAAGTTAACTAATGTGATTCTAAACATGAAGTCTGGCCAGGGCTTTAGTCACTGTAGAAACATGCAGTGAATACAGCTCCAGGGTCCTTTTGATGAGCAGAAACTGTTCTGGGAGGAACAAAGGATATGTGAAACTCAGAACTGGAGGGGAAAGAAGAAAAGGCAGCAGAGGAAGCCAGTTCAGGTTACACCTGATCTCAGACTTGAACCTGATGAGGATAAAATGGGATCCCTTCTCTACCTTTCAAAGGGGAAATTCTCTTCCTTTCTTCTTCCTTCTCTTCCAAACATCCAGACATCCCCAGAGGAAATGGCATAAATGAAGTTTAAATGGAATCAAGCAACCTCTTCTCTAATTTCCAAAAGAAAAATTACCTTAGAAGGAAACCTGGGAAGAGACCCCAGTATGCACTGGGACAGCAGTGATGTGCTGCTTGCTAGTGCCTCTTCTTGGGCCAGCTTTAATCTGTATTTTCTGCCTTGCTCCTTATGGATGGAACTGGTGCCAGGGGATGATTTAACCACTGGCGTGAGCTGGGGCAGGAATTCACATCTATTTTCAAATCTGTCATCTGAAGCCATTAAAAATCAGAGAATATAGTCTGAGTGAAATATGGTGATTTTGAATGCCAAAAGGTTTTTCCATTCACTGTGCTGTCTCACTTTCACTAATAAAGAACAACTTAGGATATTTTCAATCATACATTCAGGAGAATTAGGGGATTGTACCCAGCAAGTGTTGTGTGTTTTCAGTGGTGTTTAAAGGAGCTGAGGACTTTCTCAAACTCACTGTTACTCCCAGTTTCTTCTTTGCTCTCCTGAGTACTCCTGGTTCATGCTGGTGGTCCCCAAACCCTGCTGATTGTTACTGACTTTTATGGAAATCCTTTATTCCACAGCCTTATGACCCAAATACCAGCACAAGTAGCTTTAATTTTACTGGGCTCCTGCAATCCCTACTTTGGGGCCTGCTGATATAAATATTGCCAACAGCCTGTCAGGTAGAACATCATGTTAATATAAACAGCACCTCGAGGTTTAACGAGGCAGTGCCAGCTGTGCCTGCACTGGCCCAGCTTTCACCACCTCTCATATCAAACAGCACTTTGGGAGAGGTTCTCTTGTAATGGCATCAACTAAATAAGTACATAAAACCCAGGAGGTTGGGATATACAAGGATTGTTTCTCCAAAAACCACCCTGAAATGGACCTGCTAACCTTTTGTACACCTCATTAGTACCAGCTGGTGGGTGTGCAGCCCTTGGGCAGCGTTGGGGATGAGTCTGAAACACAGAAAAGGCTGAGAGCTGTTGTTCAGGGGGGCCAATACCTCCCCAAACAGCTCCTGCCTTTGCTCAGGAATTCCACCTTGTTCCACATCTGTATGTGGCTCAGCTCCCCTTAAAATGCAGAGAAAAAGAAATAAATTGGCTGAAATAGTCTGGACAAAACTATCAAGGGAAGATGGATCTGCGCCTCTCTGGAGGCCTTAGCAGCAGCAGGGTGGTTATAAGAAGGAGCAGCATCCCTTTTCTGCCTCTCCTGGAGAAAGGAGGACAGGACAGAGGGATCCCCTCGCCGAGGGCCACCCCGGGGCTGCAGGGCTGTGACTCAGCATCCCAGAGGGGCTGGAGGAGATGAAGTGAGGAGGAGGAGGAGGAGGAGAACAGCAGCCCAGCCGAGCTCTGTGCCGCAGCAGCTCCCGGGTGAGTCAGCGGCTGTGGCTCCTCACCCATCGCTGTCCCGGGGCTCTGAGTCACTCTGAACCTCACATGGCCCCACCAAGGGATGGGGGCTGGAAACCCTTCCTGAGCCCCCTCCTGAGCTCAGCCAAACCAGCCCAACCATGGGCTTCCCACTCACGGTGCCCTGCCCCGAGCACATGAACCCAGAGGAGCTCCTGGAGCAGGGCAGCTTCCCAGCCTCAGCCCAGGATACACACAAGGCAAAATAAAATACCCAGTGTGATTTAATAGAATTTAACTTCCAGGATTGCTGCCACGTCCAGTTTAGTCTGAGAGTAGAGACTGGCACGGTTTAAATCTCCTCACAATGAAAAAGATGTCAGTCAGAATTGATGTTTCTCTCTGCAGGGCTTCCTGAAGGAAAAACAAACAAGGGCTCATCCTCTGCCACTCCTCCTTCCTCTCCCCTTCTTCCTTGGCATGCAGTTCAAACAGGCAGAGAAAAGAGCCATTATAAGACAAAACAGAAAGACACAGGATGTAATAATTCAGGGTTTAATGCACATTTAAATTGGGAGTTTGATTTAGAAGGGAAATGAGGGCATACATTGGTGGAAGGATCATTCCCTGACACCCCTGGCACACTGGGGTCGCTTTGCTGGGGTCCCACATCCACTCCCCAGCCTTGAGGTTTGGCACCTCATTTGCTCAATTATGGAAAATATCAGAAGCTCACAGAGCAGCTCTGCTCCTATTAGAACCTTATTGAATTAATTAGAAGTGAGGGATGTGTCTGGTTTATTTTTAGTTCAAAAAATAAAGGCAGGAAATCTCCAACCTCACAAACACCATCCTGGACAGTGACCCCATCACGTACCGAGTCAAACCCTTCCCCTGCAGTGCTCAGCTCCAGCAGGCTGACCTGCTCCTTATTACTCCACCAAAGGAACCCACATGTCAAGCTTTTGATGATGAAGAACACATCCTAGGAGCTCATAATAACAATAAAAAATCTTTTTGGCAGATGGTTTACCCAGGACTTGTTTTACAGCGCAACCATTTTGACAGGCAGAACAAAACAGCAGGAAAAGGAACCAGGTATCTGGGAGAAAAGGGAATTTTCATCCTGTATTAGGTGAAAGTTAACACAGTCTCATGTTTCATATTCCTCCCAGGGGAAAGGACCCAGGAGGGCAGGATTGCCACCCTAAATCTGCTTGATCCCTTGTATGATAAAATGAAAACATACGGATTAAGGGTGACAAATTCAGGTCGGGATCTCCTAATCTGTGCAGCACAGAACTGCACAGTGTGTCACCCAGCTGGGACTTCCAAATCAGACCATAAATGTCCCCAGTGCACTTCACATGTTTAATAGAGATTTAATTATGGAGTGATTGCATGTGATATTACAGAATTATCACCGATTACTTAATTGTTGATGTTAAGCAGCTACATCTCTCAATATGTGTTTTTGTTACTATAGATCCATATTATTTGGCACAGCATTGCTTGAGCAGCAGAAGAAGAGATCATTTACCAGGAGAAAACCACTTTCATTTAACGTGTTGGTAAATTTAACAAGCAGATGTGTGAGATTCTTATAATTGGCTGTCGAAAGAATCCGGATCCTGCCGTTCCTAAAGAGCTGCACACAGGGGTGAGCAGCTGAGAAGTGCCAGCATGTGGAGGTTTCTGCAAAAATTATGATGTGCCTGAATGAACCTGTGTTTGGAGCCATTTGGGAAGCTGCTTTTGCAGCCTGAAAATGCAGCTAATCCTGTGCAGGCGCTGGGAGAGCAGATGGGCTGGAGCTGTGATGTTGGCTCGTTCCCCTTGGCCCGAGGCTGACGGATGCAGGAGGAGAGGCTGGAGAGTTTTGCTTCTCCTGCAGCCCCTGGGAGGGATCTCCTGGAGAATCACAGGGGGACTGCTCCATCCAGGGCAAAACAAAGGCCCATCCGACAGAGAAATGGATTTCTGGAGGTGGCCAAAAGCAGGTGCTCAGAATTGTGAAGGCGCAAGGCAGGCAGCCATGCTCCCACCGAGCTCCCGAGGGATGTCCCCACCTCTCCTGTGCCACATGCAGGGGCTCTCCTGCCAAAGTCCCATCAAAGCTCTTCAGGGAAGGATCAGACACAGGTCAAATTCATTCACTTGATGGCATCTGAAGGGCTGCAGGCTATCTGGTGATGAGTTACATCTGTGATCACTGTGGCCAGAGAGCAGCCAAAAAACAGTTTGAAAAAATGAATTCACTTGGACAAGAGAATAAAAACAGACCCTCTAGCTTTCTTTCCAAAACATGTTCCTTCAGTTGCTTAAATCTTTATTGGATAAATGGCTTTTGCAGCATTCCTGGAGGATGCTGTCATGCATCATGGAATAGAACCTTCTCCACTGTTAGCTGCGTGTTTAATGAGAGAGGGAGCTCATGGAGTTGGAGCAGGGTGTGAGTAGGGAGCTGGACACCAGGGATTATTTAATTTCTGCTCTCCTGTGCCTCTTACCTAAGCATCAGTGATGGGGAGATGCAGCCACAGCTAGACTTATTCCTCCTGGACTGCAAGGGAAACACATCTTGAGCTACAACGTAGTCCCTGTGGGATGACAGCATCTGGGTTTGGGACATATCCAGGTAGATATTTTCAACCCCAAGGCAGAAAACCCCCCAGCCTTTGGCTCCACATGCCAAATCCACATTGCACTTGTGGTACCTCACTCTGGAGCAGAGCTTTGCTGCTTCCCAGCCCCTTACAGGTCACATAAAGGACAAGAGTGATGCGTCCCTTGTTGTCTGTAGAGCAAATTTGGGACGAAAAATTAACTTAATTATTTTATTTAGTCTTTATTTTCTTCTTGCCTTTTATTGTATTATGTTTTAACTGAGATTTCTTTATTTCCTGCTAGGATTCTGCTAGAATACTGCTCTTCCATACAGAAGTTGAAAAGTATATTACAAAAGGAAACAAATCTTTCTCTTGATTGCCTGATAGATCTATTTTTTTATCCAGACTGATAAATGCACTCTATCAACAGAACTTTTATGCCTCAGAGTTTTTCCATTATTTTCCATTGTCTGACATCCCTCAGAATCTGGAAAGGAAAAAAGCAATAGTGTCTTTCTCTGCTTACCCTTTAATTGATCATTTTTATTATGACAAAGTCCAGACCCAAACACGTTGTAATCTCAGGTATGGCACAAATGTAGAACAAAAGGATGAGCCCTGCCACTAGAGAGAGCAGTTTAATGATGCTCAGCACTGTGGGGCCTGTGGCCAGTGGCTCCATGTAACAAACTAATGGGATTAGAGTGGCCCTGGCTCCCTGTCTACCTGGATGAAAAATATACAGCAGCTGTGAATGCCACGGACAAAATCCCCAGTGCCACAAGGGCGTGAAACACAGATGCAAACAGAGTTCCCTTTGAGCCAGTGTCTGGACTAGGCATGGCCAGTCCTTCACCTGTACCTCCTGCTGTTCCTCATGTCCCTGCCCCAGTGCTCAGTGCTGTTCTCTGTTACTCCTGTTCTGCTTGTTTGTACAGACATTTGCAGGCTGGTTGTCCCTCAGGGTTATTAATTCTTTGCACTACAGGAATACAAGAACAAGTGGGGCTGCAGGAAAACAGTTACAGCAATTAAACCCAAGCAGACGGGTCCCTTTTTCAGCCTGATGGAGAATTGCTCACAAAGTTAAGGCTTTTTTCCTGCCTTGCAGGTGCTGTGGTGATTGCCTTCGTGGTCTGCTGGCTCCCTTACCACATACGGCGCCTCATGTTCTGCTATGTCCCCTCCAGCCACTGGACAGAGTGAGTCACAACGTGGGGACACGTTCCCCCTGTGCCAGGACAGGCTGGGGGCTCAGGCTGGGGCTGGGGATGCCAGGGTACCCCCAGGTGTGGAGATGGAGGTGGGCATCTGGGAACAAAGGTGTTCTCCAACCGAGGGGTTCAAGTCTCAAAACCTAATTGCTGTTTTTTTTTTTTTTTTTCTTTTGGATGTCTTAGTGTTTGCCAGGCAAATTAAGAGGTTTTGTTTTTCCTAAATCCCTCAGGAAGCATTATTTTGAACCAAAAGGCATCATCAGCCCCTCCTCCTCCTCCTCCTCCTCCTGAGGGCTGCAACCACAGACTTCAGTCTGGCAGCCCTTGATGAAATGACATTTGGACAGGGGGGTTGGTACATCCAGAGTGGATTTCAGTCTCCGTGCCAGAGATATTGATCCCCAGCCCTAAGATGCAGCAGCTCCTGTCAGCACGCAATTTAGCTCCACGAGGCCACATCTCCTCCCTGACAGGGGAGATGACACAGGTGGGGGAATAGCTGTGCTACTTACTGAGCCTGGGCCAGGTTATTTACTGGGTTTTGCAGGGAGTGGATCAAAATGAAATGGCAGCAGTTGCTGCTGATTAGGAAATGCCCAGATTGTCAGAGAACTCCGGGATAATTGCACGGACACACTGTGCACACATCTGTGCACTGCTCACAGATGTGCAAAGGCACCCCCTGCCTCTTTCTGAGGCACCAGGCCAGGCTCTTCAGCAAAGCAGCCACCAAACTAATTATTATTTTTAAATATGTCATTAAGAGCTAATGCTGTTGGGGGGCACACACCGAGGAAGCCTGAGATGCCAAGGGATGCTCTCTTGTGCCTCCTCCCATGGTGTTGCATCCCTGCTCTCCCTGAGACCAGGCCTGTTTCTTTCAAGGGAAAGGAAAGAAAAATCTACAATACCAAAAAGAAGAACAACAATAAAATTCTATCAACTCCAAACACAAAATGTAATAAATTAGGATATAGCAGTCTACTGAATGGGACTGTGGATCTAGCCACAGGAAAATCCAAAATCTATCTTCAGTCATGAAAACAGAGCTCTAGGCACACACTGGGACAAACTCTTGTTTCTCCTTTGCTTTCCTATATGAAAGGCACTTAAGGCACTGTTCAATTTTGTAATGACTACATTTGTTTTGAGCAAGAGGGGTAGAGAAATCTGTCTGCAGTTAGTGGGTATTTATGCATTGTGGCTCCGTTCACGTAATATTTTTTTCTTCTTTTTAAAACCATGAGTGATTTTAGGAAAACACTGAATTTACAGAATGATAGTGAACTATCTGTCTGGTGGCTAACCAAGAGTTTGCAGCAGCTTGGCATATTAATTTATAAACACATGTGCCTTGCCCCTGAAGAAGAGAAATTTTTCCAATATTAATTCTTCACAACTACACAAAGAAACTCTGCTTGTAAGAACTGGATGGGCCATGCAGTCCTTGGCAGTGCTGAGGGGGTGTGGAGGGATGGGCAACGTAGTGCAGCACTCCTCTATTTATCTTTTGTTGGATACTGCTCAGACTAGAAAAAAGGTCTGCAATTTTCACCAAGATAAATGATTCTGAGGAACATCTTCCTGAAAATGAGACCCGTGGTGTTTATAAATGCTTTACCAGCTCAGGGCTGTTGTTCTCAATTGGCCCAAGGAAAGATATATCTAAAAGCATAAAAGAGAATAAAACATTTTCAACCAGTTCTAGTTGAAAACATTAAATTGTGGTGGTTAGGATGTGTTTCAGAAGCATGCTATCATCAGCTTGCCCCCAGAACAGGAAATGCTGTCCCACATTATGGACAAATCCCAACCCAGGGACCCATTGAATGAGCTGATGCTGCTCCCACTGCCAGAGGGAGGAGAGAGCTGCATCTGTTCCTGGAGTTTGGCTCTTCTGCAACCTCTGTAGATCAGAACTGCAGCCAAAAAAGTCAAGCTAATGTGTATGTATGACACAGAAGCAAATTTCCATCTGGCTTCTCAGTTTCCAGAATGACTACTTCCAAAGAAAAATGAATGCATGAGGTAAATATCTTGTCTGGATCCAGGGCTTAAATAAGTCTCTATTGCTGGTGAGTGGGGCAATATCTTCACAGAGGCATCTGATCCATGTTTGACCAGTTCCAGCTGGAGATGTAGATGGGTTGTGGTGGCTCAGGCACCACTGGTAAGCTCATGTTTGCAGCCTAGAAAGGTTAGCTGGAATGCAGCTCATGTTTTTCTCACCCTTGTGACTTTGAGTTCTTCACACTCAGATTTTTTGTCTTTCATCTGTTCTTCCAGTTTCCTTTACAACTTCTACCACTACTTCTACATGCTGACAAATGTCCTCTTCTACGTCAGCTCAGCAATCAACCCCATCCTCTACAACCTGGTGTCGGCAAACTTCCGCCAGATCTTCCTCTCCACACTCACCATCCTGTGCCTGCCATGGAGGAAGAAGAAGAAACGACTGGCCTTCACCAGGAAATCCAACAGCATCTCCAGCAACCACACATTTTCCAGCCAGGTCACAAGGGAAACTACATACTGAAGCCAAAGGAGGGGGAGGAGGAACGCAATTCATCGTGGAGTCAAAACTTGAGAGAGGCCTCTGTGACTTTCATGCATGGTCTCCAAATTCACCTAACACAAATGTGTTTAGCAAAGTCATTTTTGTTGGAAAAAAATAGGCTTTGTTCTGCCAGTAACTTTGAGGTTATTTTCAAGCATTGGCCTTGCCTCTTGTGAGTAACGTCTACATGTATTGTAACTTCAGTCTGGCATAAATCCAGATGTGGTGTTAACTGGGAAGCCAAAATGTGTTCAACTTAGGAAAAACTGGTCTGCATTTCATCCTTTCCTCAGTGCAGAGATGCCGTGTCCACGTCCAAGGGTTTGAGATCACGTCTCCTGGTGGCACCGAGCAGAGAGTTTGATGAGGAGAAAGAAGCTTTGAACAGAAAGGGATGTTCTTGGAGAATGGATGTGCTCATCTGTGGGATGTTCAATGAATGAGGAGTGAAAACTCAGGGAGCCAGGTGGTTATTTTAGAAATATATCTCCATTGTGAGGAATATGACCGAGGTGCTCAAGAGAGCCGCTCTGGCTCCTTGAAATTAAATAAGAACAGATGATGCCTTACCTAGGCTGGGGTGGCTGTGGCCTGGGGAGTGGGGTCACCTTTGGCTTTAGGGCACCCACAGTGCCTGGCTTTGGTACCACTGCACCCGTAGCAGCAGAGTCTCTGGCAAAGTCAAGAATGCAGAGGCTGTGCCCAGATGGAGCGCTGAAAATGAACAGAAATGGAAAATCTTCCTTTTGCCATACAGCCAAATCCTATTTTTTACCAGGGAGAACAGTTTGCTGGCCTGCATTAAGAGATGAGAAAACTCTGAGCTCATGAGGGCTCCAGGCTGCTGAGAAAAGAGCAATCTGCCCCAGTTCTGTGGGACCTTCAGATTTTTCCCACTCTTATTCCAGTTTTACTTGTTTCCTTGCCATTTCCACAAGGCTGACATCTCATATATAGCAGTTGTAGGCAGCAGGTCCTCTTGTTCTACCTTTTCTTGTATTACTTTTTGCTACCAGAACTGTTGGCACACCTATCTGCACCCCCAATATTCAGATAGTTCAAATGCAGAGCATAAGAAAGTCTAAACTGGGGAGTCTTCACTCTAAACCCACTTTCTTTTAACAAGCCAGAGGAACAGAAACAAGACCTGAAAATTCTCTTTGAAATTTCCCATCTGGTAAGGAGAGGTAGCATGAGCTTTTCCCCTACGTGGTTCCACCTCTAACAGCCCCTTATGCAATATAACAAATTGCTCCAGAGTCTTTAGTACCAAAGTAACAGGGCTCTGGGACAAGCTAAAGGGCTTTTTCCCCAGATGGTGACCTGCATGAACCTGGAACTGACCAATCACCCTGTGCTGGTGGTGACCTGGTGTCCCCTTTCACACCACACATCATCAGGAGAGCAGTGCTTGCGTCTGAAAGGTGACAAAGTAGAAGAGTCAGCTCAGTTTGGCTTTCTGGGCTTTGCCCACGCCACGTAACCCTTCAGCTAATGAGAACCTGTGGTCCCTAGCTGCAGCCACAGTGCTGGAGGTGTGGGTTGGCCCAAGTGAGGGTCACACAGTGATGGAGACCAGAACCACTGGTGACATCTCCTGCTACAGATGCAGCATCATAGAACCACAGAACAGGTCAAGTTGGAAGGGACTCACAAGAATCATCGATTCCAACTTGCTAGACTTGTGGTTTAGGTCCTGTTGGGCTCAGCACAAAGAGAAAACATCCATTTGGGGGCATTGGCTGTGAGTTGTTGGTGATGAGTGACTACTTTTGGAGCATTTAGAATCTGTACCCAGCTGGCCACCATGGCAGCCCATCAGCCATAGCCTCCAGCCACACTGCCAGGGATGGGAGGTGATTTTAATGCCTAGTACAGAAACCCTGCAAAAGAAAGGGCTCAAAATAAAAGTCAGTGGGGCTTCAGTTCCTTCTGATTCAGCCAAACTGCAAGCTCTGTTCCATCATGCCTTCTTGTGATTTCTTGCCCTGGTTGTACCAAGCAGAGAGCAGAGATTATATTTGACCAAGCACTTTTGTTGCTCATGGACTGCTGACTCCTCTTTGACAAAAAAACAGGCAGTGGCACACAAATAAATAAATTGAAACAAAGAGGAATAAGGGAGACTGATCTCTTCACAAGGAAGTCTGTGAGAAAACAGCAAGTATTTTTGTGTATGGTGTGTGTGAAATGGCTTGGGCAGGTTGGCAGAAGAAGACCTGCTCATCCTGCCTAGTGGCAAAATCCAGGAACCATGAACAGGAGAGGGAAAAGATCTGCCTTGAGAGAAAGAGGAGTCTTGATGTCACACATTTAACATTGACCTTCCAGGCAAGACACTTCAAATGTTTCTGGATGACCCAAATTGTTTTACTTCACCTCCAAATACAGCCAGCAGCTGGGAGGAGCTTCTGAAATCTCCCAGGGAAGCTGTAACTGCATTGCTTTGACTTTCATTAACACCCTGCATGTCTCATTTGCTTTTGAAATATTAAACATTATTACTACACTTGTTCAACACCAACCTGCTGAAATGTGCTTGATTATCTTAGAAAACACCGTACAAAAATTGTTCTTTCACATAAGATGCTTGGTTTAGATTTTCACTACTGAGATAAACTGGCAGCTTACGGAATATTTGATCACAGCTCAGAGAAACTGGCAGGTTTATTTTTGGTTTGACATGACAGTGCGAAAGAGCTGGAGTAAAAATGAATTTATCACAAACTTTTTCCACAGTGTTTGTTGGGCCACTCAAGTGCTGAAGAGCTGGAGGAATTTGGGGGATTTACCCAAGTGGTTTGCTGACTTTTACAGCTCTGTTCTTGCAGTTTAACAGGAAAGCAGATCTGGGTCCATGGCCTTAATTTGAGATTGCAGCTCAAAGCTACCTCTTCCACTGGCCAAATCTGACAACCTTGAGCTGAACACTGTAAGTTACAGCTGGTTTCATCCTCTCTTCCCTCCTCACCTAATTTTGCTGTATTCAGCTTAGAGATGTGGTTCCCTTGAGCTCAAAGAAGTGAGGATAGCTGACTGCAAACCCCCATGGTTTCATGATTTCCAGAGAATCACTGGACAGTTTGGGTTGGAAGGGACCTTAAAGACCACCCAGTTCCAAACCCCTGCCATGGGCAGGGACACTTTTCCCTAGACTAAATTGCTCCAAGCCCTGTCCAACCTGGTCTTGTAAAGGAAAGCTAATACAGTAGAGAAGAAAAAGGTACAAACTGCCCCATATTTACCAGAGAAATGGTTCTTTAGATGCCTTTCAGCAATGAACTGCTAACCCAACAAGGTTTTTAAATTTAATCTGGTGTGAATGGCATTTGCCATTAGACAGAACAAAAACTCCCATCCATTGTGTCCCTGCCTTGGCTGCACTCTTCACTGGAGCAGAGGTGAATGCTGGGGCCTCTGCTCATCTATGCAAATTCCCTGTGTTTGGAACTGTTTGTTTTGACTAAAAAAAGAATAAAATCCGTGGAACCCGCAGATGTGAAGTGCTGCCAGATGGATTCTGAGAAATTCCATTCTGAAGAGAGTCTATCAAATGACCCCTTCAAATGTTATTTTGAGGTTTTGTTTCTCTTCAGAGTGCCCTTGCCAGAGCCATCAGTTTAGCAGAGTGTGAAATCAGGTTTAAAAAGTAATTTTGCTATTCAGAAATTCCCCCCAGACAGGACTGTCTCACCACAGGCCCAGTCCATCAGTGTTGGAATGCTCTGCTGAGCTTGTCTTTTTTTGTAAGGTGCATGAGACCTCACTTCAGCGAGCTTTCCAGGAGAAAACTCAGTGGAAATTCAGCAAGGAGGGTAAGCAGGGTGTGTGCTGTAAACACAACAATAGCAGGACCTTTGCATTTCCAGCACCCAGCGTCCAGTGAAGCAGCCCCTGAGCCTGCTGCTGCTGCAGACAGCTCTGCTGCAGCTTTGAACCCACCACCTGTGCAGCTGCATGGCTGCTGCCCTTGGGCAGGGACAGCAAACACCCCCAGGGCGTGGGAGCCCTGCAGTGTCCTCCTGGCTGTGTTCTTTGGTGACTCTTTAACCAAAGCTGTGTCTGCTGGAGCTCTGTCTGGTTCTTCACATCCCAGCTCAACCACTCTTCCTGTTCTTAGTCTGGATTTGCTTAGTACGAAAGTAGAAATTGCTGATCCAAAATTTCATGATGCTGTGTCCTGGCTTTGTGATCCAGAGTCCTTCCCCAGCTGTGCCACCTGATAGTCCTGCACATATTGTATTTGTGGCAAATATTTTTGAAGTGCACCTTTTTATTTTTATTTTATTCGGAGATACAAAATGTTGATGTGCTTTATTTTTTGTGGCCTGTTGCTCAATGGGGAAAAAATGAATGTTAAAAGTGTGTCAGTGTCTACTTTGTGATATTTTCTGTGACAAAGGGAAAGAAGAGGGTGTGGAATCCTCCTGTATGGCAATGGGAACAGTCTTTCAATGTAACATGCTATTATTGATACTGTATTTACTGATCAAAGTGTACTGAAATGGTTAATTCCTGATATAGCCTTTGTACTGTATGGTATTTTATTTTGTCATTTATTGATCCTAAGAAATAAATATCCAAATTTAAGGCTTGGGCTGCTTTTGCTTGAAGTGGCAGACGTGCCTTTATCACACAGCCTGGTTATCAGCACAGGCACCCTGGCTGGGGTCTAAACTGGTGGAATCCCATTGGCCTTGAACTGGGATTTGCAGCTTCTCTGCAGAAGGGCCCTGAGTGCTCCTGTCTCTGCACTCTGCAGCTCAAACAGCATCAAACATCAGCTGCTGCTTCTGGCTTCAGCTCAGCAAACAAACAGAGGGACTCGTTATGTATGAAGGACACTCCCATCAGTGATGTTTGCCCTGAAAATCCTTCCTGAGATGTGTTAGAAGCATCAGATCTGTGCTGTCCTGCTCTGCTGTTGGGCAGAGCAACTGGGAGCATCCAGCCCATGCAGGACTTGGAGCATGTGGAGTGCAGGAGCCTGAAGTGTGGGAATGACATCTGAGCTCCCACACTGAGCTGCTCCGAGTGCTGAGATCCCAGTGGCACTGCAGGGTCTGAGCTCCTGCCTTCCCTGTCTTCCCTTCTTGCTTTTCCCTGTTGTAGGGCAGATGTTACAGATGTTGTATCTTGGCCATCATTCTGCAGCAGCTTTGCCCAGAAAACTGAGCAGGTTGGGGCTTTATTGCACTGGGAACTGTAGGGGCACAGCGAAGGAGTCAGCCCTCACCCCAAAGAAAGATGAAAAAGAAGCAGGCTTACTGTCTTTTAACAAAAAATTTCCCCTCCTAGCCTCCCATCTTTAGCATGATCCTCTTCCTCCTTGGCATTTAATTTTCTAACACAAATGTAATTTTGTGGGGACAGAATGCTTGGGTATTACCCACGATATTAAAGTGTCCTTACACTAAATGAGCAAAAATCAGTCACCTTCATCCTCCCTGCAGCTCCTGGTTAATGTTCTGTTGTGCAATAGTTGAGCTGAGCCATAAAATCTTCATAGTTTTTAACCATTCAACCCTTTTGTTTTGATTTCTGATAGAGTGGAAGGTTGCTTGGAAAGCAGCAAGAGAATAAAATCTAAATATTTGGAACCATTCATGCCTGGAAAATCCATCTTCTAAAACCTAGCTCAAATGGTCTCCAAAGGCTTTTTTGGTGCTGCTTCCAGATGAGAAGAGCAGGAGCCTCTATCGTCCCTACACCATCAAGTATTAAAGAATAAAAACCATTTATTTTATGGATCCTTGTATTTGGTATTCAGCCCTGCTCTGTTCAGAGGTGTATTTAAAGCCCACAGCTCATGTCTCCAGCAGTGGAAATCCACAGCACGTGGCAGCATCCTTGTTTCCTGGCTGCAGGAGATTTCTGTGCCGGGCACGGCGCTCCCAGTGGAGCCTCCATGGTTTGTGCAGAAATCCAGCCCCTGTTCAGGCTGGAGTGAAAAACGTTGCTGTCTGCTCGTGACTTGTCTAGCTCAGGGCTGACTCCTTGAAAAAGCCAAATCCTGGGAAGCTGAGCTTCCCATTCCTCCCAAGCCACCCTCCCACCCGGAGTCACGCAATCGTGCACCACATCTCGCCCCGCAAAGGTGAAGGAAAACAGAAGATGTGGAGAATCAAATAATTAATTCTTTTTTTCCTTTAGAAAGGCACAAGGACTGTGCCTCAAGCCATGAGGGATGCTTTCAGCTTGGCCCTTATTTCTCATTTCAATTATAAAAGCAATTTCCATAGTTCACGACGGGAAAATTTCAGGCACCTTTCGGAAAAAAAAATGTTATGTTTTAGTAAATGGCTTCATAAAACTTAATAAACATCCATGGAGAAGTTAATTTATTTAAAATATCTTTAAATCCTGCTCTGCCTTATTGAATTTGTTTGAACGGTAGATCAGGCTGGAGTGTATTCATGAGGGCATTTAAGCAATAAGGCAGCACATCACAGTTATTATTCCAGGCCTCCTGTGGGCTGGGAAGCACAAAGCAGAACCTGAAGTGATTTTGGGCACTCAAGTGCAAAACCCCTCCAGAAGCACAGGCACAGGCATGGCCTGAGTGCTGCAGGGTGGCCAAACCAAGCTGCTGGGGTTGTTTTCCGGGAACAAAAAACATGCCAGGGGAGCCCAGGGCAGCCAGCCCAGCATCCATGGGCTGCCAGCCCCATCCTGGGCTCGCTCAGCCAAATGCCAGTGGGAAAGGATCAGAGAACCATGGAATCACAGGATGGTTTGTGTTGGAAAGAACCTAAAAGCTCATCTCATTCCACCCCCCTGCCATGGGCAGGGACACCTTCCACTATCCCAGGCTGCTCCAAGCCCCATCCAACCTGGCCTTGGACATTTCCAGGGATCCAGGGGCAGCCACAGATTCTCTGGGCACCCTGTGCCAGGGCCTCCCCGGCCTCAGAGAATTTCTTCCTAACATCTCATCTAAACAGAGAAGCAGCAAAGGTAGTTAAACATTATATCACTGGTGATACAAACCAGCCAAGCCAGCCAGGAGTTTCAAGAAGGAGAAAGAGAAAAGCCAAATATCTGTAGTGAGTGTATATGGGCATATGTGGGTGCTGCAGCCACACCAGGGTTGTTGGAGAAAAGAAAGCTCCAGGGAGAACTTAGAACACCTTTCAGTACTTAAGGAGGCTTCAAGAGAGATGGAGAGGATAAAAACTCCAGTTTTTACAAGACCCTGGAGTGAGAGGACAACAGGGAATGGCTTTAAGCCAAAGGAGGGTAGATTTAGATCTTGCCAGCACCCCAAAATTTCACAAACATAACGGAGATGTAGTAGCCATTGTTGCTGAGATTTAACAGCATTAGAACACTTCCAACAACCCAGTCCACTCCATCTCTTTGTAACTGCAATGGAGCTCTTGTTTTAGGGATGGATTTCAGGCACAGGAACTTCTGGGATTCACCCAAGAGCCGCAGTGAAATCTTGTAGACCAGAGCCTCAAACCCCAGCGTTTCCAGCAGTCAACTCAGCTTCACCTTTCCCTTCACTCAGCATCAGCAGGTAGTTCATGAGCTATATTAAGCCTCTATTCCAAGACATATATTAGCAAAACATGCCAACATTCAGCCATTAAAAGGCAGCTTCTCTTGGTTGTCAGCAACAGCAACAAGCTTGTCACAGCCCTTGGCAGCTCTCAGAGCGCTCTTGACGGCGCTGTTGTCCTTGGGGTCTGCTCCGTGCAGATTGCAGAAGGTGAAGCATTGCTTGCTGAATTTAAAAAATACCCAAACAGCAACAAACTCCATTAGCTGGGACTGACCTCAGCAGTGCCACGGGGAGCTGTAACGAAATCTGTGGCACCTGACATTTTCAATGTTTTAGTTCCTCTGTCCAACTGGAAAGCAGCGACGACTGCCAACAGCATTATTAGTACAGCTCCCACACAGAGCATGAATTCTTACAAGGTTTCACATTACTGCAATAAATCATTTTTTTCTCTTCCTTCAGACCGGCAATTGGAATAAGATTAATTTCTCTTTACCATCAACACAAGCACGAAATGCCATTTTTCATGACCAGTCCAGGAAAACACCTGATGTCGTGGTTGGTGCTTTCTGACTCAGAGCTTGAGACTTAATCCCTCTCCTTCCTCCTGGCTTGAGTCAGACCACAGCAAGCAATGGTACAGGGATTTTAAAGCTAATCACCACTGATACCACAGCAAGGCAGCCAGATTGGTTAATCCTCTTGCCCAGAGAAGTGAGCACCCCTCAGGAGGCTGATCTAGGAAAACACGTAAGCACATGTTGAGATGAAAGAAAATACAAATCTGTGGAGCATTTCTGAGCCTTGATGAATGCTCACCTGCACAGCTGGTATAAACCTGTTTGCATCGGCAAAGAAACCCAGTTTGTGTTTGTAAGTCACCCAATCTAACTCTGTTTGTTTCTCTTTTCTGAGGCTTCTTTTTTTTTGAGAAATATCATTTAGCAGGGGAAAATGATGCTCTTCATTCTGTTCACAGCTCCAGCCTTAAATGCCAGAGGTGATGACCAGATTAAAACAGAAATCAGAACTCATAGATTGTGTCTGGAAGAAATAAAGACTCTGGTGCTGATTTTTATTGAATACAGGACAATATCTCTTGCTTTTTGTATATATTACAGAGGTGATGGGGGAGAGCTTTTATCACAGCATGGCTCAGTGCTTTTTAATACGTTGTTCATCATTTGGAGCTCACTGGCATTCACTTGCAGATTTCACTTTGTATCTTAAAAAGTTTTATGGAATTTCGGAGACAGGGAAAAAATACATTCTGCCATGCTGCCAGTCTCACTCCAAGGATACACCACTACAATCAGCTCCTCGTGACTAAATCACAGAATGGTTGGGGCTGAAAGGGACCTTAAAAATCATCTCATTCCAACCCCCTGCCATGGAGAGGGACACCTTCCACCAAATCAGATTGCTCCAAGCCCCATCCAGCCTGGCTGTGAAGAACATCATCATGAAGAGCCTTGAAGAGCAATGTCTTTGTCTTAGAATGGCTGACTGGCAGAAATTCCTCTCCCCTTGCCCTAGGGTGATATAATCTCTGGGAGATCAGCCACGTTGTTATCATCTGATCCCTGGGGAAGATTCTTCTGGGAGAACATTTCATCACTAAGCTTAGCGAAGAGTCAGGGTGTGAGTGGCAGCCTTATACTTGTGGTGAACAGGAGAGCCAAAGCTATGCATAGGTGAACATTAAAATAAAAATTGGGAAGGGCTATTTCTGCTCCACTCCTCAGAAAATGCAAAATTAATGAACCTCTGTACAGGGAGATAGAGGCAGAAAAGGTTTCTGCAGAGAGGGGATCTCACTTTGGTTTCCCCCCAGCCCCAAAACTCTGACTTTTCAAAGCTCAGCTTTGAGGAAGATTGTGCCATATCAGCTTAGGGTGTAATGGTACAAAGGATTTCCAATGTCTTCAGAAAGTGTGGGCACCATCAGTGCACAATGACAATTCTATTTGCTCTCTGTACATCACGTCGTCAAAAGGATTCACAGATTGTCCCAGGGAAAATACAGTTGTGTCAGTAACATCAATGTGCAACAACGAAAAAAAACCACTGGACAATGAAAAAGGAAAAAAAAAAAAAAGAGAATACATTCTGCTCCTTTCTGATTTTTGCATTTTAAAAGATCAGTTAAAAGCTTTTCTCTCCAACCAAAATCTCACTTCCACTTGTTTACAAGAATTCATCCCCCCCTGCTATTCATTTTCCTGGGAGATCAGCTCCAGGGCTCGGGATCTGCCTGTGTTTCATATCCATCTCTCCAGAAGGCACCACAGGGTTTGAAGATTGGTTGTCTTCATCAGGAGGAAAAGCCTGTTTTCTGTAGGAAGGGACCATGAGTCACAGCACGACTTTGATGAAACCAATAGATTCTTTAGAGGTTGGCCCCAGAGTGCTGCAGAATTAGGAGCTGTAGGACCAAAATGAAATAATGAATCAGAGGATGTGATGGGAAAGGTGTTTCGTTGGAATGAAATTTTTTAAAACTGAGGGTAAGGCATGTTTATTTGAAATTGAGCCTTTTTCTTGTGATGCACAAAGGAAGGTATTTAACTGCACAGAGAAATACAGAATAGGATTGTGATAAAAATGAGGGGAAACAGGGCTGGTCAGAGGATCACCCACTGCAGTGGGATGAAGCAGAGGCACAGGTACAACCCTGTCAACCTGCTCAGTAAATCATCCCCTCACCAAGCATCAGAGTAAAGCGGAGAAGCAAAGAGTTAACTTTGCTCACATCTCCCAGCAAATGCCTGTTCCCACAATCCCCGTCTCTTTTTGGCCAGAGTTCTGTATTTTTTAGCTGTTCTCAACTCTCTTGTAGAGCAATTATTCCTAAGTGCAACTGAGGACATTTTCCCTTCTGCTCAGATGAAATTCAATTCAGTTTGGTGGTAGCTCCTCAGAGCACCAAAGAAAATCTCCTGTCTTTAGAGTCTTCCCTGTAGCTACCCAGCAAGGGGAAAGCTGCTAAAACACTTGGTGTTTTAGCAGAGGGGGAGAAAGAGGATCAGAGCTGCAGAGGGACACTCACCTGGCTTGTTGGAGAACGAGAGAAGTGGGATACCTGGGAGAGAGATAAACACCCAAATCTGGGAAGGTGTTCAGGATCTCCTGCTGCCAAACACGGCTCCAGAGCATGTTAATCTGCATCTTTACCAGCACCCACCTTCCCACATTTGTATTTTCAATCACAGATGTTTTCAAAGTCATCCCTACTCTCCAAATATTAAATTTGGAAGAAATGTTCAGTCACGGACCCTCAGAATGAGGGTGTGTTTGGTTTGATTGATTTCATCTCCAGTGCAAATATTCACATCTTTCCAACCAGCTCCTTTTATTTAGGATTAACAAGTACAAGTTTTACTTGAGCAGCTGTGGTTCTACCTCATGAATGTTTAAATTGAGAATAATTTGTGTTTCTGTTCATATCAAAGTATCTGCTCTATAAAATAGCTTGGGTCAACTCTACATTTTTACTGTTTATGAGCAGAAATATTTCTGGCTTATTGGTGTTGTGGATAGCCTTGTTCCTTGCTCTGTTTTATTTAGTAAGACTGTAACTTTAATAAGATTTTAATACTGAGATTTAAACGACACAAATTTCAAATAAATGTGTTCACTGATCAAGGCACAAAAGAGAAAATATTTTAATAAATTGAATATTGCCTTCTATCTACTGTTCTCCCAGCAATAATGACTTGCAGTCTCAAATACAATTCAACTCTAGCCATAAATATTCATAGCTAAGAGTCCTTATTTTCCTTTAAACTGTTCTGTGCTACTGGAAAATCTAATGTTTCAAAAGTCAAACACTGAGACCTCATCATAACCAGATGTACCCAGAAAAACCTTGATGCAGAAAAGTGGATTTCATTTCAAATAAATCATGAGCTGTGGTGGGAACAGTGCTGTGTTCTGATGCACAACCTTTCCATAGGTACAGAGAAATCAAATCCAAGCCAGGCAAAGCTGGGATTGCACAGCCAGATATGGGCTATGAGACACTGCAGCCCCACCGTGGGGATTGTGCAGCCACATCTGGATCTCACCTGAAGGAAGGCTCTCCACGAAGAAGAGACCAGCTCCTTTTTAAGCATCACTTTGAGAAGGCCAGTTCTAGCTCTGGGTATCAGCCCTGCAACCCTCCAGGAGGTCACCAGGTGCACGAACATTTCCCTCCTCCCACATTTCTCCTCTCTGCTCCCATCCCCTTGGCTGGGGATCACGTTTCCTTTGAAGCCACCCCAGCAGCTTGCAGCTGCCATCCCCAGGAAGCAGGAGGAGACCAGGACACCTCTGAGCAAGGCTCCCACCCTCAGAGGCAGAGCCAGAGGCACTTTGGGCTGTTTGCTCAGTGCTCATGCACACAATGGCACGGGCAGGGGAGAGGAAGAAAGGGTGTCTCATAAACCCCGTGACAAATGGGAAGACAACAGTAATTCAATTACTCTGCCCAATAATGTTACCAATAAGGATGAAGAACTTAAGTAGATAATTGTTTATCCTTTGTTTTCATTGTTGATTCAAAACTAATACAATTACTTGTGCAGGTGATGTCTCAGCTCTGATTCACAGGGGGGAGACAGCACTTCTTGTGCCTTATGAGCTGTTAATTCAACATGACATGCTTGACCTGAGGACACCAATAATGCTGTCATCTCAGTTCTCTGATGGCACAAAGCTGAACTGATCTGTTCTGTCTCAAAGGCTCAGGGAATTCTGTGAATCTGGTGGAAGTGGAAATCTCTGGGGTGACAACTGGGTACAAAGGGAGCTCCTGCCCTTTTTTACCCCCATAACTCACAGCCATGGTCCTCTTACACTTTGGTTTCACCACCCAAGTCTTTCCTATATTTTAGCTGCAGTAAGGGAAGGGGTGTCAGCAGGGAAGTCACCTGCAGAGTGGGCTTTGGAATACAGGAAGACAGCATGGCTGTGGCTGGGCTGTTCACTGCTCTGCCTCTGTCTCCTACTGTCAGCAGAAGAGAACTGCTTCCTTTTCCCCCCAGTTTTTCGTCACTCTATGCCAAAACCCTCACTCCTGCTTTTCACTGCCTCCTTCCCTAGGAGGAGGCTGGGCTTGTGCCAGGGACCCTCCTCTTTGAGCAGTCCCAGTTTAAGTTTCCAAACACCCCCACACAGCCCCTGCCAGGTCCCTCTGTGCCCAGGCTGCAGCCCGAGCACAGCCACCCATGGGAGCTGGTACCAGAGGCCAATGTCGTGGCACCTGGGACTTTCTGAGGAGGGACAGATCATCCCCGTGCTGTGCAGAGCTGCCAGGCTGTTGTTAAAGCACCTGCACATCTCAGGAGTAACATCAGCCTAAAGGCTGGGGAATGGAGCACAGCAGAGTCTCAGCAGCACCAAAGGAAATGATTCCCAAACAGAGATCAGACACAAAATACCAGCTAGGAACCAGAGCTGTGGGATGCCTCTTCTCACAGCCTCCTCCACTCCTGTTGACAGAAATAAACCTGCTCAGCTGTCACTTTGGAGCTGGAGATGGGCCATGGGGAGGCAGGACATGTGGGGGTGGATGAGGGGGAAGGATTTTTTTTCTCTGTGAAAACATCCACTTTCACCACTGACAAGTCTGACAGGTGGAAACCAATTAAAAAAAAATCCTACTCACAAGTGCCTGGAATCTTTGGAGAAGTTCCTCAGTTTTGCCCACTCCTCTGTAGTAACTGCTGGGTGCTGACACAGGACAAGCCTTGTCCCCCTGGAGCACTGCCCTCCTGCTGAAGCAGGGGCTGGGCTGAGGTCTTCGACAGATAAAGGGTAATGTGGCCACATCCCTCCCTCGTTTGCAGGTTTTTGTGGGCTCACACATCAACCACCTTGTTTGGAGCAATGTAGGAGGAGTCACATTAGCAAAGATATCAAAAAGTGTCGTGCAAACTGAGGGGCTGGATGGAAAATTGGCCAGTGTCCATCCGTTTGTCACCGATTACAAAGCTCCCCTGTGGGGGAGAGACACCATGTCCCAGTGGGGGTCAAACTGGTCATCCCTAAGACACCCCAGGATTTTTAGAGGTGGCCACTGTGGAGCACCCTGCCCACAAGTTAACAGGGCTGGGTGATAATCCAGTCTGGGTAAATCAGTGGCCACTCAGCAAGGAGAAGCTGAAGGCGCTCGAGGAGCTCGTGGAGGAGCAGTTGGCTAAAGGTCACACAGAAGAGACAACCAGCCCCTGGAATTCCCCAGTCTCTGTAATAAAAAAGCCAGGGAAGGATAAGTGGTGGCTCCTCCATGATTTATGGCAAATTAACAAGGTAATTGAGGACATGGGGTCACTCCAACAAGGGATGCCCTCCCCAGCGATGCTTCCCCAAAATTGGCAATTGGCTGTCCTAGACATCACTGCAGAAATGTTGACTGCAGCCTTTTGCTCCCATTTTCCCATGAGATACTGACAAAGTGTCTCAGGAAGGCATCAGCTATTTCAGTTTGATGCTTGGCAAAGCAAGGACAAGGATTAGCCTGTCTTCAGCATTCCATTTTCTATTACATACTCAAAAGGATCTAAATGAAAATATCTGTAAGGCAGGTCCTGCCAATTCATCATCACTCGGGCTTGACACAAGAGCAGAAAATTGGTTCTTCCCCTCCTAAGGTCAAGTTTGAATTTAAACACATATATTCCTGGGAATCTGCATCAGAGATGCTAAACACCTCGTAGCAGAAAAAGCAGGATGGCAAAAGAATGTTATTATTCAGCTACATTTGCAGCATTCCCGTGCAAAATAAATGTGCATTAGATGACTGCTGCAGCATCTCTGAATTGCAGGCACTTCAATGTTTTAAAATTCCCTCATGAGCTTTGCTCTGCCAGCTACTAAGCAAGTTTCCCCCTGTACCCTGAAGAAAGTAAGTGTGGAGAGCTGCCAACACTTTGTAGGGTAAAGCTTTTCCCGAGAAAAGCTTTTCCAGAAAATCAACTTGCTTTTTGTCACTTCAGAAAAGCCCCAGCAGATCTGAAGCCTGCAGGCCCAGACAGAAGCAGTCTGGGCTTAATGTTCCAAGGCCAGATCAGACACCAAGAGTATCAGCTCCTCCTCAGCTCTGCAGGTTTGGGAAACATCACCACGGTCTCCCTGGTTGTGCTGCATTTCCAAGCCAGGCTGTGCAGTGAAACCCAGCAGCTATCCACCCCTTTCCCAGGGATTCTGCTCACAAACAGGGTAAAATTTCATAATGGATATCTGGGTAACCTCAGCAAACGTGGTCCAGTGGCCACAGCAGTGCAAAGGGTTTGGGTTTTTCAGTAATTATCATGATGGGCTTTAATGTCAGGAGAAATCAAATCACTGCTTGGATTTCTCCTAACTTTAGGACAGGTGGGAAAACAGCATTTTGTGACAGCAGCAACAACACTTTCTTAAATTAGAGTATTAAATCTAAAGTACTAAATTAGCTGTGGAGATCCTACTAAGAGCAACCACAGCAAGCAGCCCCTGGCTTTCCCTGGCTGACAGCAGAGATCTCACCTCAGTGCTGCAGTCTCAGCTCAAGCAGAGGAGTCTCTTTCTCTCCCTCCAATGCTCTTGTCAAAGCTCTTTTTTCTGTGGTATTTGTTCACCTCTCAGGATGCTGCCCACTCATGTGAATCCATTACAGACCTCATGCTTTGGAGCCTTTTAAGACGTTTCTCCTTTCATGAGTGCCACTTCTCTTCAAGGAACCACTGTGGCCTGCTGAGCAAAGTCAACATCCACCATCAGCCAGAGCTGCACAGTTGCATAACCCAGCTCAGTGCAGTGCAAGGATCATTAACACAGCCTGCCTTCATCTCCAGTCGTTACATGAGGGCACTTGGGACTGCTTGGCAAATCACACAGCAGGGCCCCATAACCCCAGCTTACCCCTTCCTGCCCTAAAAAAAGTATCTGTGGGGTGAGGACTGACAGAAGGTCTGATCTGCCAATGTCTCTTACCCTGCACTCATGAATTTTCATCCCCACACCTTCCTCACAGGACTTCCCGAGAGCCAGGCTGGTTTTATTGAATGTGACAGGAGATAACAGCGCCTTATAATAATTGTGCTTTTTTCCATCATGAAAACTACATAATGCAGCAACCTCCAGCTCGCTGATGAGCAAAGGGACACCTGCCTAAGCCACAGGCTGTGATGTGGGCAGGAGAGCTCTGCCTGCCCTCATTCCATCCCACACAAAGAGAAGCACCCAGGAGGTTGGAGCTGACGTCCAAAGCATCTCATGATTCACTGGGTCCCCTCATGGGCAGCACAGAAGAGATTAAATGGGAGCAGAAACACACTGGAGTGCACCTCCCTTCTGAGGGACATCCTGCTAAGAGAGGGAATTAATGAAATGGTTTGCCCTACCTTGTTATTCTAATTTATTCCTGGAGACAGGCAGTTAAGTACTGAGTAAGTCCAACAAGGGAATCTTCTTCCATGGGCAAGAAAAGTCTTGCCTTTATTTGTGGGACTCAAAGGAACAGACAACTGAAAAGTTCCCCAAAACCAAAGGGAAGATTTCTGCCTAGATCTGTCTCTCTCCCAGGGGCATCACCAGCATGTGTTAAAAGGACAGGAGATGCAGCAGGTTGGACCCTGGAAGTGCTGAGAGCAGAGGAACAGGACCCACATGTGTCCAAGGTTTGTTGTCCCATGTGCTGGTCGGGCTCTTGGCTGCACAGTGGCTCCCAGCAGTGGCTGTGATTCAGGCTGCAAGCACAGAAAAAACCTGGCTGCACATTTGCTAGCAGAAAATCAGGAAGTTTGGTGAAGATTAGAGCCAGAGCAGGAAGCAAAATTGCTCCGAATTCTGCTTTTTGCATAAAACCACCAGTACAGAAATATCAGTATCCTTAAAGGAATGCTCACATATTTCATTTCTTCCTTTCAGCCCCATCATTCTCCAGTGACTTTCAGTTTGCTCCACTTGTAATATTTTTTCTCCAACAATAATGAAATTTATGCTATTTTCACTCGCCCTCAATTTCCTGCACATGCTAAGTAACACTCTTGGAAACTGATACAGGGAGTGTGTTGCTGTCACTTGGAAGCAAGAATTAATTAAGGTGCCTACAGCCATCCCTCAGGTGTAGTCCTTGGCTGAGCACAGCCAAAATGAGATAGTGGATGGATTACATCTGGAAAAGGGAACATGGATATCACTCCTACAACCTCCAGCACCAAAAAGCTCCAAAAAGAACATGCAGCACTTCCACGCACACATACTGGAACATGCCCCACATGTAGAAGCATTAATTTTGTGAGATTATGGGAAGGATTACTCAAAAAAAACCCCATGGATTCTTGCAAAGGCACATGGCAGATTGTTCTTTCTGATTTGTTGCCCAACCCAGAGTTTTCGTCTCTTTGCTTTTCCCACTTTCCCATTCTTTGGTTTATATGGTGGAATTTCACCTTGATCTCAGGAAGGACTGATGAGCTATGATGCTTTTCCCTCTTAGCAGGTCTCTGCACCAGCCTGACAAGATATGTAAAAATTTCTGCTTTTAGGAAGATTTCAGACTCGCAGCTGATTCTTGGTGCACTGATCTGGCAAACATTTTATGATGCTGCATGTGAAGGACATTGTGTGAAATTATTGTACTACATTTAATTAGCTCTCTGTCTCCTTTTCAGGTCTGCTACACATATATTTCCTTTCTTCCTGTTCAACTAATCTACACTGCTCTCTTTGAACTTGTGTTTTCATTTAGCAGCGTAGCTGACTCTGTAGCTGGTTGCTTACTTAGGAAAGTGGAACTGAGGCAATTTGTACAGGAAAAAAAAGCCCTTTGGTCCTACAATATGCATTTCTAGTGGCAGTCATAGGCACAGACTTTCTCCTTCACCATGTAAACCCCAAACAGCTGAAATTCCCCCGACTGCACTGTGTGAAGCAGGCTGCAGCCCAGTTCGGATCTGTGCCATTCCTACCTCCTTGGCAGCATTTTAAAATCTGGAGGAGCCAATGTCCACAGCCTTTTATCAAAGCCATACATCTGCCCACCTTTGGACAGAGAATATGTTCTGATTCATTTGCAGCTCAATACCATATGCAGCAGAGCTGTGTTAATCCAACTGTTATCCTGGTTTGCATTAGCAGAAATCCCTATTCCTGTGTTGGAATGATAATATTCTCAATACTTGTTTTTTAGTGCTGTTTTTCACTAAACAGGAAGACACCTTGGCAGAAGCAGAAGCAGACACAAATATAAGCATTAACATAAACATAGCACATCCACAAAGTGATGCAGAAACTATTGGCAGCAGAAGGATCAGAGGAGCCACAATCCAAAGAGCATCACTCCAGAGGGGTTGAGAGGAGCAGGAGGGTGGCTGATGAGATGATGTGAGCTGTGCAATCAAGGACAATCACACACTAATTTTTACCATCATGGGCAAATACAGGTTAGCAAAGCATATCCCAGTAGCTTTTCTTATAGCCCTTGAAGCAGCTCAACCTGCAATCATAGTAATATATTGTCCCATAAACTGATGGCAAGGAAATCTATGCAGATTTGTTTTTCCTCCACAGTGAAGCAGAGATTTGGTCCTCTTCAAGCTCTCAGTCATTGAAAAAATAATTTGATGGAACTTTGCCTACTCCTTCCTTCTCTGAGTTCTGCTAGGATTTTCTTGGGATGTAGATTCAACAGCCAAAGCAACTCTCAGAGAGCTCAGATGTAAAGCCAGGCTTCCAATGTTGGAATTTATACACAGGGGAACAAGTATTTATAGTTACTTCTGCCAGAATCTGTGCACAAACCCTGAGTGTATTTGTTGGTGAGGAAGAGAAGTGAATCAAGGTAGCAGTACATGAAATTGCATTAACTCTCTCTTCTTTGCCAACAAGAATTAAAGCTTGGGGCCAAAGGTCTGTTCTTCACCTGATTTTATTATCTGGCCTGGATTTAATTGTGAGCATTCATTATCAGCTCTGTTTATTCTCTCCATCAGGCTCCAGACACACACACAGTCACACACAAAATCCTCCCCCTGCTATTCCAGCTGTCTCCAAAACACTGAAGCACCAGTTTTCAGGGCAGCATCAGTGGATCCTGAGATGCCAGAGGGAAGCTTAAATGGAGGTGGACAAAAACATCCAGCCAGTTAAAAAGCTGCCACATTAGAGTCACCTAAATAAATGTTGATGTGGCTGGAAGGAGAGCGTGTCCTAACATCAGGGTTTAGAGCAGCAAGGATTAGAAAAACAAGAGGAAAGGATTTGTTACTGAAAAGCCAGCCTGGGGAAGTGATCACCTTCTCTGTTTACCCAGTTTTGTCTGTAGGTCTATTGTTTTCATTGCTTATTTATCACTCAGCTCCATTATGTACTTCCTTCCCCATCCCTGGAAGTGTCCAAGGCCAGGTTGGATGGGGCTTGGAGTAACCTGGGATAGAGGAAGGTGTCCCTGCCCATGGCAGATGAATTTTAAGGTCCCTTCCAACCCAAACCATTCCAGGAATCTCTGAGCAGTCCTGCTGCTGACACACGACCAAATTGTTTTGGGTTTTCCCTCTCTGTTCACTCACAACCCACTTTCTGAAGCTCCCATCGCAGGCTGGGACCAAATGATAGTGAAAATGTGATTTTGTAACATGGAATTTCATAATGTGCCCCTTCCAAGCACATGAATTCAGAAGTGGCAGCCTCAAAACAGCACCACTGCCACGAGTTTGAGGCCAAACACTCAAAGAGTCTTTATTTATGATTTCCAGCAACTGTTAGTAAGCACAGCCTAAACCCCACATCCAGACTGTAAGGAAAGCATTTGGAATACATAAATACCCCTGGTCAGTGGCACTGCCTGTGGTACAAATGTGCCTGTAAGAGACCAGCTTGTAAATCTGGGCCAGAGCCAGCTGAATTCAAAGGATGATTTCTATCATCTCTGATAGGCTTTGGGATCAGGCCCAGCTTGCCTTAAATCAGGCATCTGGCACTTAAATAAACTAAAAGGTTTCTTAGTTTGTGGTTTTCAGCCAGGCTAGCAGCAATATGTTGTGCAAAGAGAAAGCTCTCATGTAATATTCCTTCCTGGCTATAGCTTTGTTCTAAGATGACAAATTGTTTCCAAATAGATTCACGTGGTATAATTCTATTATGGATGCTCTGTGCATGTTTCATGACAGGTCCTTCTATTTCTATAAATCCCTTCGGAAGCATATTTTCTATTAAGTATATTGATTTATATGTGTCAGAAGCCATATGCTTAAAGGAAAAGGACAAACTAAGTTCACTTTTTTTTTTTCCTTTCTTTTTTTTTTTTTAAAGGAAAGAGAAGCAGGAAATAACAGAGAATAACTGTAGTATGTGAGGGCAATTATCTGCTGAAAGAAGAGATAAAGCCTGTTCCTAAACAAGATCAGGTAGATGGGGACAGATCACCTCAACATGAAATGAGCTCTTGTTATTTCTACAGAAATGTCCTGTCAGAGATTTGTCTGTTCAGTTGAAATCTGGTTTCGGCTCAACCCTGAGGGAACTGATCAAGTACTTGCATGACCTGATGGGCACAGATGGAGTTTTCACCTTGGCCATGCAAGAGAAAGTTGTCAGCTGTGCCACGATGTCCGTGGTCTTGGCTGATGTGATAATCAGAATGGACTGTGTTGGAGGGATCCTGTCAAACCCTCCTGACACTGCTCTTCCACCATGCTCTCACAGCCTCTGGAGGTGGTTATTTCAGTTCTTCGACACATTGCACCTTCAAACATCCCTCAGCTGCTGCTGTTTCATGAGGAGCAAAAAGGGACAATTTGGTACAGGAAGGACCAAGCCCTTTCCTGCCACAGGACTCTCACCTTGGTTTGTGCATCACTGACCTGCACTTTCCCTTTCTTGTGCCTAGAAATAAATGTATGCATGAAACCTCTGGCACTCAATACCTAGAGGATCTGGTTTTGGCCAAGAATTTTCTGCAAGGAATCCCATTTGTTAAATTCTCTGAATCCTAATTAGAGGAGGCAGCCCCTAACATTTATTGGTTTTCATGTGTATCTTTGGCTTTCACAGCCTCTTCATTCCCAATGGCCCAAATAGTTTCTGTCATGTCTTGCTGATAATCTGACTGTGATAAAACCTCTCTTAGTGTTATTAATCTCTCATGTGGAATCATGTGATCTTGCCAAAGCCTGTTTCAAGAGCCTTTGAAATTAATTCTCCCATTGCAGAGGGATGGACTCAATGACCTTAGAGGTATTTTCCAACCTTAATGATTCTACAACCTGATCTTATACATCAGACTTTAAATATGAGAGCAAATGTCAAGATTACATTCATCTGCACAGGGACTTACTGCAAATTTTATTTATTTACCTTAGGTCTGTGACTGCCAACTACCATTATATCAAAGGCACCTGTAGCTACTTCAGCTTTTATTATATGGATTAAACAACGTGGACACAAAGCAAAAATTTATTTCTGAGCACAGTGAAAAGCTCTTCCTTCAGCTCAGGAATATCCCTGAAAGGATGCAGGCTGTGTTGGGGCAATGGGCTGCCCTTTGCAGTTTCTATCCTCTCCCAGCCTTGTCTCCCCGTGTTCCTGCCTCTCCCAGATTTGTAGTGACATCCCCAGCAGGAGCTGCTGAAGCCTTGAGCTCTCTGCCAATCATTTGTTGCTTCTGATGAGAATTGGATGCTCTGGGCAATCCCGGGGGAGGTGGAGGGCAGGGAAGCAATTAGCAATCCACCCACTGCAGGGATGAAACCATTTGCTCCCAGCAGCTGCAGGGGCAGCTGGAAGGAGGGGTTTCTTGGATCAGGATGCCTCTTACTGCTCTCTTTTGGAAGAAGGACTGGAGGGAAAGGTTGAATTGGGATATAGCTGTGATTTCAATGTTTTTCAGTCTCTCCAGGCTCTCTTTTCAACAATGGCAGGATGTAAGATATACAGCAAGGGCAGAAATGTGGGAAATTATATTAATGAGAGAAGAGCTCAAGCCAAAGCATTCTTTGGAAGAAATAAAATCTCTCAGAGTCGTCATATCTTTTCTCAGCACCTTTCTTTGTCTGATAGTTTGGCTAATGGCCATGTCTCCTGGCTCCTTCTCCTTCCCTGCTCCTGGGGAAGGTGTTTTATTTCAGCAGTGGGCAGTTTTCTGGGGTTGGATTGGTTCTGTTCAGTGCAGAACTGGAGTCAGCCTCTGAGGTGGAAGCAGTGCCTTTGAGAGCAGAGACTGAAATGCATCCAAGCCATGGACATGTGATATTTCTGTCCTGTCACATCCCATTAACGAGGAAAGTTGGCAAAACCTTGATGTTATGGTAGAAGTTCTTTCTGCCAAGTTTTATTTAGTTTACTGTAGCACCTTTAGACAACAGCAAAGCCAACATCCCTCTGGGTTTGATGTTGCTCTAACCTGGACATCCCTTGCTTACATTTGGTTTCCCCTCTGGCCAAAATCCAGAGATTTTTGAGCATCAGATCAAAAATTTCATTTTGGGCTCATCACTGTGACAGGTGGGTGAGTTTACTCCTTTCATGGCTTGAAGATAAGCAATTTTTTTTCTCAAGTATCAGCATAACTTTTATTGAGTCTCTGCAAGCAAGATTCTATTGTTTAGTCAGAGTTATTGTTGCTAGAAAATGAATGGTTGTGAGGGCTGCTGGGGAATGGAACTTTCCCTGGATTTGAATTGAATGATAAATCTAAATTAACTCTGCTATAGAAATGAAGGGAAGGCAGCAGCTGGCATAAATCTGTGTCTTTGTGGAAAGAAAAGTGGAGCTTCCTGCTGATGTGCAGGTGGTAGCTGTGGGTCTCAGTGCATGGTTTGCCAAAGGGAGTTACACCAAGGTTCAATGAATCAAACAGCTGTAACTGCATTGGGAGAGACTAAAAGCCCTCTATCACAATAAAAAACCAACCAGCCAAATTATTTCTACCTCGCTGTTTCCTCTGGCTGAGAGTATGGCCTTATTCTTTGATAGCAGGATCAAAGAGGACTCTTGGAGCATGATTGGAGCAATTTCCAACACTTTGTGCATCAATTTGCACTGCTTTATCTCTCAGCAGGTCCAGGGCAGATGTGGGAATTTCCCCTAGATGTGTGTAATGGTGCCATAGCAGTAATGTGACCTGCAAGATAGGGAGCAGAAAATTGCCAAAACCTGGAAATAGATTACAGTGAGCACACCAGGGAGCCCAGGGTCATGCCAGACCTGTCCCAGCCAGAGACAAGGCTGTGCACTGCTGAGCAACACAGACTCCACAATTCTAAATTCACTGGGGCACGTGAGGATGGAAGACAGAAGCAAAGGCAAACCACTCAAATTTTCAGATAGAGTTGTCTCTCCACTGAAAGTTCATCCCTGGAGGAAAAGGGATCATGGGAGTGGAAGAGCTGTGGACAGAGCTGGGATCTGGATGAGCCATGTCACGTGTCAGTGGTTTTACCACAACTACAACATAAAAAGTTCATCATCCTCTCCTGCCTGCAAAGTGAGTTTGTCATTTCCTCTGCTTAGAAAGGGGAAAAAAAAGACAGAAAGATGGGAATGCTGTTCTTCTCTTGTAGCCCATCTCCTAAAACATCACATCAGATGTGATAGGTGTGAGTGAAAGTGGGTCACTCAGCTACAGCAAGTGACTTTAATTAACTTCTTGGCAGGATCCAGGAAGGCACTGTGTTCACACCTCTAATTTAATCTTTTTTGAGTGGCTGCATACAGCCACAGGATCCCCCTTTCTCCCTGTCCTCTGCTGGCATCCCCAGTGCCCTCTGCCCCCTCTGACCCCATCAGCCCATTTTCACACAGAAGATTTAGGGAGAAAAGCTCGTTGAGCTGAGTGCCAGGGGCTGGATTGGCGGCATTTTTGGGATGCCCCTGTGGCAGCCTTTCTTCCCTCACTGCTCTCCTCAGAGATGGTGAAGAGAGGCCAGGGTGGCACTGAAACAAGCAGCCACCACTGCCCTGCACATTGGGGTGGGAGATTTTGGTGCAGGATGAGAGCTTTTGAGCCAGCCCTCTGCAAAATTTGGCAAGATGATGCATCCTGCTCTGGAGCTCTGAGCTGTGCCCTGGTGTCTCCTCCATCAGGTTGGATTAGATGAAGCTCAGCAGCAGGACAGTGCATTGCACAGCATCCTGGGGTATTACCCTGAATTTGTACTCAGTCTGTGTGCATCATATGGTAATGGCTCCCTGTCAGCAGAGCTTGCTGGGAAAAGGAAGACAATTAATACAGACATAATGAAAACAGAGAGAGTGGGAATAATTACATTTCCTAGTTCTTGTTAGAGGCCTAGGGTGGCTCAGGGAGTGGCCTGAACACAACAAGAAAGGAAGAAAGGAACAATTAAGGGAATCCAGAAGTGGGGGAAAATAAATATTCCCCACAGAAATTAAGAACCAAACAGACAGCTCCTCTTCTTTTTTTTCTTCTTTCCTGAAACTATATGCCACCAAATAAATAACTACTCTAGGAAATCTCTTTGGAAACAGGCTAATTTAGAATTTCTGTCCCTGATAACAGACAAGCATTTGTTGGGTTTATAGGAAGAACAAGGTGTTTCTTGGGAATGGTCTAAAGTTCCAGGCACCTTATTTCTGTCTTCCAGGCTTCTCATCAGAGGAATCAAACTTGATTTAGCACTGATTACTGTCCATGAGTCACCTGTAATTTAGCCATCACTGATTTAGAGTGGTATCAGGCATAAATGGATGTGGAGTAGAAGCCACTGTAAAACTGAGATTTTTTCTATCAAAGACAATAACTCCTAATACAGAAAACAGGCCTCAGCTGATTTAAAAATGATCACACTCTTGGAGAAGTAGTGAAAAACTTGCCAAACTCTATCTTCTGCAGATTTATTTTTAGCAGGTATATATTCAGAAGTCCCTGGAGGAATAGATTAAATAGAACAGGTTTTTAGGATGCCACCTGACAAGTGAGTCTTGTGGTCAAGATATTAGACTGGGAGTGAGAAGAATATGCTTTAGTTCCTGCTCTGCAAGACCTGTAACATCATATTTATTCTTCTGATGCCTCCAAAATAAATAAAATAAGAAAATATCTTAGTATTGTTGCCCAGTCAGAGGGCACTGCAGTGATAAATGCATTTGTGCCTGTAAGGCACCCAGGCAGTGCCATGGCTGCAGCCTCATTGGAACCAAGACAGATGCTCCACGCCCACCACTCACCTCTGGGTCACCAAGTCAATCCAGACCCTCTAAATGGAAGTGACAGACACAGGATAAATTGCAGAGCTCTGGGAGAAATGGATCTGTCATGTGCTTCTGACCCTGTCACCTGCCCTCTGCCCACAAATCCATTTATTCCACCCTTCCCCACCTTTGCAAGCTCCAGTCTGCCAGCATTTGACAACTGAATCCTGGCTTTGATGAGAAATCTTTAGGAACTTCTTTGGGATATCTGCAAGGTGAGCATTATTCTAATTCACCAGTGCTCAGGTATCTGGGCACAGGGTGGGGTGGGAGGTGTCTCTCATTTTCTCTTTAAATTATTGCTTTGCATTTGTTGCTTCCCCATCCCTGGAAGTGTTCAGAACCAGGTTGGATGGGGCTTGGAGCAAGCTGGTCTGGAGCAAAGTATCCCTGCCCATGGCAGGAGGATGGAATGAGATCAGATTTAAAGTCCCTTCCAACCCAAAGCAGTCTGTGATTCTGTGATTTAAAGAATATTCAAACAAAAGCCCTGCAGTCACCAGCAACCAATTTCATTTCCCGTGTCAGGGAATAAGTTATCACACATTACCAATAAATAGAGGGAGAATGTAATAATTCTAGAGAGAAATGTTGTTCCAAAGGGACTCAAGTGGACTCGAATGGAATAATACAGCACAAAAAAAAATCCCTCATCACCAGCTACTTGTAGCAAGCACAGCATCAGCCATGCTACCCCAAGGCAGTCCTGTCAGGATCAATGACATCTTTAATTAATCCAGCCAAGACAAAAACAAAGGAAAGAAATCTCCATGTTCAATATCTTCCTTGTACTTTGTACGCGTCACAAAGATGAACTCTGGGGAAGGCAGTGTTAATTGTAATGTAATTAAAGCATTTTGGTACCCAGGCATCCATCAGCACTCCCTGCACTTCCAGCTGCCTTGCAAGCTGGATGGGAAACAGTTGTCTGCACCACAGAAAGATCTGAGACTTTTAGTTTCTGGCCTTTTAGAAGCCTGATGAGTCACAGAGATTTTATCAGCCCTTTGTAGGGGCTGACCATCAAATCTGTGGTGTCACACACTCCTTATGAGGATATTTGCTTGTGTTCATTCAGTACCTGCCTACAGTTTCTCTGGAGAAATCTAAGAAAATATATTAATCTCTCAGTCTCTAGATCTCAACTTTTATTTTAAATTACCTCCTTTGCTTTGCACAGGAAAGGTTTGAGAGTGAAGGTGCCCAAGGCCACAATTTAATTTGGGTGAATCACACACCTAAACAGACCTAAGAAAGCAGAGTACTGGCAGCACCACCAGCCCAGAGACAGCCCTGCAGACCACTGCATGGTCTGAGGCAGACCAGATTGTTATTAAACATGATCTCAGCACAGCTAATGTTTTAGAAACTAGAAGTTTATTAGGCTCAATATTGACATTCCAATCTCCAGCAGCTGACAGAACAAGCACAAATTCATCTTCTGGCTGACTGGGCAACCCTCTGCTCCTCTCACATTGACAGACTCAGCTGAAGCACATTTGCAGTTTTCTTAGCAGATAAATCAAGGATTTTTGCCAAACTAATTCCCTGGCTGGTCCATGCACACCCAGCTCAGGATGCAGGGCACAGCACCTTGGTGCCTGGGAGCACACAGGGTGAACCAGGACATCTCAGAGCCAGTTGACACTGAGACACTGCCAGAATGGAGCTGTGGCTCTAGTCCTGTCCAGCTGTGGCACTGAGAACATGCAGATATGTGTTTGTGTGTGTGTGTTGGAATCCAGTCCAAACAACCTCCTCAGAAAACAGCACTGCATTGAAGCTGATGGGACTGTGAGGAAATTCTGTCACTGTGTATACTTGAAAGACAAAGGTAAGAGTAATAGAAAGCATTTTCTCCACTGATTCAGCCTCCTCAGATGCCTTTCCTATTACTCAGGGGAGTTTTTTATGCTATATTTGGAGCTGTTGATGATTTCTAAGGATTTTCTGCTTGACCATGAAGGCTAGGGATGGACTCAGTGCTCCTGGACCGTGGAGTGGTGCCATCAAGACCTTTCAGACAGCTCAGATGGCTCCAGGAAACACATCAGTTCCCTGGAGTACACACAAATTCCAAGTCTGAGGGGCTGAAGGAACTTCTCTGCTTTTAAACATGATCATGTTTTGCCACAAGCAGTGCCCTGTGCTTGTTATAAAGCACAGTTTAGCAAACTGTACCACAAAAAAACCTCTTCCTACTGCCACTTCTTCTTGTTTTTGTATTGCACAGGGTCACTGGAGGAAGCAGAGTTCTCTCAGGCTCCCTGGGTTTCTGTGATTCCTCAAGAGGAGGCAGAAAAGCAGATTTCCCTTGAGGGAGCACCCACAGGAGGTCCAGACAAGGATTTTCTCATCAAGGGAACTGCCTGCTGCTCACTGCAACGTTCACTGAAAATGTGTGTATATTCCTCATAAATTCATACCAAAGAAGATCCAAGGCAGACATCAACCACTTCTCATTCTAATGGAAAAAAACTCTAAAAAGCTGTGAATACCAGCTGATCACACAAGTGAAAAGGGCAGCAATTCAATTAGCCAACCCATTAATTATTACCACAGTATTTGTTTCTTCACTTTCCTGAGGAAAAGCATAAAACTCTAACATAAAAATCAAAATGGATGATAAAAGCAATCCCTAAGTGTGTATTATCAACTCTCACTTTCAAATTTGCATAGAGCTGCCACCTGGGAGAAAAAAAGTCCTGTTTGAATCTCATTTCAATCAAACCCACGCAATGAGCAGAGGGATCCCCATCCTGCTGAACGTGGGTGTCTGGCAGCCACTTCAGCTGGTTCCCAACACCTGCTGGTGGTTCCAGCAGCTTCATCTGTAGGATTTTTGGCTGACTGCTTGACTGGGTTTTTACAGCTTGTCATCCCTGTGAGATGGGGACTGGCCAACCTGCCATCCCCATCTGTCAGGGGCTCCAAGGCTTGGCTGTCCATTGTTCTGCTTCTCACAGCACAAATTTGGTCAATTTGCACCTTTCCTGCATTCCCTGAGTTAAGTCCCACGGTGACAGTCACTGCACATCTCCTGCAGGACCTGCTGGAAACACGCTGGAAGCTGAAGGCAGAGGGGAGAATGACTCTTCCTAAAGAGTTATGGCAGTAATTTTTTGAACAGACAAGGTGGGAAACAGGTTCTGCAATCTCACTTTCGCAGACTGGTTTGGGTTGGAAGGGACCATAAAGCCCGTCCAGTGCCCCCCCCTGCCATGGGCAGGGACCCCTCCCACTGTCCCAGGTTGCTCCAAGCCCCATCCACCCTGGCCTTGAACACTGCCAGGGTTGGGCAGCCACAGCTTCTCTGGGCAACCAGTGCCAGGGCCTCAGCACTCTCACAAGGAAGAATTTCTTCCTAACATTTAATCTAAACCTTTTCTAGTCTAAAGCCATTCTCCCTTGTCTGTCACTGTTTCACAGTTTAAGTTTTAAACTTAAGGCTGACCCATTTCTTGAATTCCAGCCCAGGGTCTTCCCTGAAACCAATTTTCTGAGCTGTGGCTGTGATGGGATAACTTAAAAATTACCCCTTTGTTATCAGCAGCACCATTTTGATCCCATTCTGGTACCTCTCTCCAGGTGGAACAACTTTCAGCCCTGCAGTTCATCTCACTGGAATTCCATGGAAGGAGCAAGTCACTAATCCAGCTGAGAGAGCCAGAACCTGGCCTTTAGAAGGGGCTGGAATGCAAAGGTGAGAGCAGAGGGTCTCCAGGGAGTTTAAAGTGTCTGTCAAACACACACCAAAGCTCCAGTTAAGTGGGCTGTGGGAAGTTTAATCGGGAGGCTGATTACCCCAGACTGAATTCATTGGTTGGTGTGTAATGTTAACGAACCTGGGCTGCTCTGGCTGGAAACAGAGCCTGAGTGTGCATTATTTGGAGTGCATGCATTAGCCACCACTAGTGCCTTAATTAGTTTTTCAGAGACTGTGTCTGAATGGAAAGGTTATGGAATAGTGATAATAATGGGATAATAAGTGATAATGGCCTCTTATTGTATTTGCTGCTCTCTCCTAATTTATGGGACATTAAAAGAATGGTAAGGAGAAATAACTTCTTTTCATCAGAGCTATCCACGGTGTGGGCTAAAATGAAGCATGTATGTATTTCACAAATTATCTGAAGCTCTCAGATGCAGAGAGGTTCAGCTGTGATGGAATTCCCTTTTCAAGGGACAATCTGCCTGCCAAAATACAGACATTTTTTATAAAGCCTTTGGAATCTGCCAGCTCCCTGTAATCCACTTGAGTGATGCTCCAGCTCTCTTTAAAGAGCAGATCTGCATGCAAGCTACATGCCAGGACAAAGGAAACAGTGCAATTCCAAGAACTGAAATCCATCAAGGCTTTCTGGCAATGCACTGAGGTTCATGAAAAGACTTGGACCTGGAGAAACAGGGCAGGATTTAATGATGAAAAGGGGCTGATTGATGGGAACACAAAACAGGCCAGCATGGTAGACAAAGACAATGTCAGATTTCCTGGAGAGAAGGAGGACATCTCTTGAAAGATGGGGTTTTATTTGTTAATAAAGACTTTTGCATTTTGTTAAAGCAGATTATGGAGCAGTGCTCACAAAGGCAGAGACAAGGATCTACCTGGAACAGGAGACCCAAACTCTCACCCCGGGTCAATCTCCTGACAAAGCCTCAAAGCCTCACCCCTTCTTCCCTCATTAATTCCTTTTTATCCCCAGGCCAGGGAGAGATCCCCCTGATCCTGATCCCAATCCCAGGGCAGCAGTGACCATTTCTATTTGCACAGACCTCTATCAGATCCTTGAGGACGTTCTCATGCTGGAAATATGTGGAATCCAGGCCCGTTCCCTCTGGTATGTCACAGCTGCTCTGCTCTCATCATTTCCTTCACTCTCAAATATAACCTCTTTTACCTTCACTCCCTTTGCTGTCACTTCTTTATTATTGATGAAACAAACAGGGGTTTTTTGACTTTTTTTTTTTACAAAATAATGTACATTTTTGTGTTGCACATAATTGTGCCTCAGTGTAATTGTGCAAGGCTTGATTTTGCCTTTGAGAGAACCATTTGCACACACTGACTCCCTCCCTCAGGTATTTTCCTTTGCCTTATTGCTTAGAATGAAATGTAAACACTCCAGTCCCTGCATGGTTCTGCATTTCATTGTGTCTCATTTCCATACTTCCAGTTTCCTAGCAAGCCACACTCCATGATTTATAGCAAAAGGAAAATAAGAGACCAATCTGTCAGCTCTGTCATTGAAAACCTGATGCATTAGAATGTCTTGAGAATTGCCCCTAATCAAACAATTAGTGAAATTGCAGTGTATTTAATTATTGGTAAACTTACCACATACTCTTAGCACAGAGCAGTAAGAAACCCATTCAGAAATGATTTTCCTTTGGAAAGCTGCTTTCTTGTGTCAGGATAATATTTGCCATGTTCAAACTTCTCACCCTGGATTAGTAGAGTCTTTAACACAGACAAGGATTACTGTATTGTTTGCAAACTTATATATTCAAATGCTGATGCCATGATGATGCAAGCAGTATTTTCTTCCAAGTCTGGAGTATAAATTAAACACTGAGGGCGACTAAAATCATCTAAGGCTGTTCTGAAGATCACAAAGGGACAGTGAAGGTGGCATAGATGCTTTTTTATTTCAACCAGAAATTAAATTTTGCAGAACTTTAAAACCAGTCTCTGACAAAAGCTTTACACAAACTGGTTTTTCTGCTCCTTTAAAGGTTCCAAAGAACCAGCTTTTTCCACCGAAATTGTTTCTGACCAGCCTTGGCTCACAGTCCTGTCACAAACGTCTTTAAAGAAGAGAGGGGATGCACAGTATTGGCCTCAAGAGGAAAAGCCATCTGCAGCTGTAGCTGTCAGCAGGATGCAGAGCATCCTGAAAAGTCCTGGCTATCAAGAGCTCCAAGATGAATCACAGCCACCTGGAACTGCAGAGGGGGAGAGTGAAGCTATCACATCTAAGGATGAAGAGCCTGTTGCAGGCTCACAGCCTTGCTCTCGTGGTTAGGGAAGAAGCCTTTTAATCAGCTCAAGAGAGATGTCCTTATCACTCCAGACAGCAGCTCCTGAGCCTTCCACTCCTAATGCATGACTGTAATAGAGGAGGGGAGAAGAAAGGTTGGGAACAGGAGATTTAATGAAAACCCCTTCTTAAATTGGAGTGATTCACAGATAATGCTTTATTGAGGTTTTTCCTGCTCCAAGCCATCGAGTAAATGCCAGTGAGAAGGATCAGATGCTTCTCTCCCAGAGTGGAAGGACTGAGAGACAGATTTAGAGCTTATTCATACCCAGCTACAGAACCTCCTGTGCTGCACTTTTTCATCTTCTTTTGCCACACTGTAGGGAATTACTGGCAGAGGAGCAGTGGAATTACCCAGAGCCCTCTTTGAGGGAGACCAGGGTGGGCAAACTCTGCCATCTCTGACACATGATGCACACTTGGCTCTGGCTTAATGCCCCAGAGGAACAAAATTCAGAACCTAAAAGCTGAGGTCAGACACTGCAATAGAGTAAATAAAATCCTGTTATCTTCAGATTGATCCTGGCTATCCTTCTAGTCATGTATCAGTCAGACAAAAATAGGTCAATAGCAAGGCAAATGGGTGATATTTCATGTCTGTGATGCACCTGGAAGTAAAAAAAGAGGACTTTATTCCATTCTAGCTTTAAGATCAACAGGGTTGTAATGTGCTACTATGACTATAAAGGAGTCCTTGGTCAGACCTTTTGTATTATTTCATGTAATAACATGGTGGTGCCCAAAGGACACGGAGCATTTCATCCCTCAGGATCCTGTCTCTTAGTCCCTTCAGCAGTATTTCTTTCCCAGAAAACAAATTTCATTTTCCAAAAACTGACCATTGTGCCTTTTTGGTGTGCAATGCTGAGAAGGAAGGAAGCATCTGGAAATTTCATTTAACAAACTTAAGAAGTAAGGCTGGTTTTTGGGGCTGCATATTCTCACTGGAACACCTCCAACTCCTTACTCAAAGCTCTTTTGGTCTCCTCAGGGGAAGCATTATAGCAGTACTGATGCCCTGATGGATTAGACAATTTCTTAATAATTAATGACAGTTTCCCTGAGCAGCTTGGTCAGCATCCCACTAAACATCACAAAACAAATGAGGTAACAACAAAGTAGTTAACCAGGAGGGAAAGCAGGGCAAGAGCTCTGAGTCTTCTTTAATTTTGCCATGCACCTTTCAAATCCTGGTGTGGGCAGACTGCAAACCAGGACCAGGGCTCCCAGCTCTCAGAGCTGTGTCACACTGGCCTCGTGGCTCTCAGCACCTTTTGCTGTGTGACCACTAGAGCAGAAGGCTTGGCCAATCTCTCCTGGCACTCAGTGGATGGGGGATCTCCAGTGGGGAGAGCTGACTTCTTTACTTCTTAAAAAATTTCTCAGATTCTCTTGTACCACAGGTGCCTAAGTTGCCATCTCATGAATAAGTAAATACAATCACTGATTAGACAGATCTAATAAATTCTGTGTAGTGTTTTGGCAAAAACCAGTGCCACCAACTTCCTGAAAGCATTGGGATGTTGGAAGTTTGGAGGGAGAGGCAAAGGGAAGGGAAGGGAAGGGAAGGGAAGGGAAGGGAAGGAGAAGGGAAGGGAAGGGAAGGGAAGGGAAGGGAAGGGAAGGGAAGGAGCTGCTGTATTTCCACTGTGGGCAGGTCCTGTTTGTGGCTGTAAACACTTTTGAATTGGCTTTAAAGCACTCCAGCACCACGAGCACTGCAGAACTCAGTGAGGCTGTGAAACCCCTGTGGAAATCTGGGACATGTTGCAGCTGTCAAGTAAATTATATATTGGGGCAATACCTCCAATTACTTCTGATTTAGCTGGTTAAAAGGTAATCTGGGTAGGACTGTGTAACCTGATAATTTTCAGAGTCAAAATATAATTAGGCATAATTAGGAAAAGACACCAGCTGGTAGGAATGATTTAAAGACAGGTATCAGTGAAACCCCTTCTGAGGTAGGAGAGAGCAGTTTGTGTCAGTCAGAGCTTTAATCCCCCCTGCACCCTGGCTCTTTGCTCTGTGCCTCATGTTCAGCTCTGCACTCTGCTGAGATTTCATACTCCAGTTCACCCAGCACTCACCTTCCAGCTCTTGCCAGTTCCCCTGTAACAAAATAAACTCACAGGTTCTGGAGGCTGTTCTTAGCATGTTCCTGTTGTGGAGATGAATCCTGGTTCCTAGGTGCCATCTCAGGACAGCACTGAAGTAAACAGCATTGCCCCAGCCTCTGCAGTTTGCTTTTGGAGCTTCCCATGCACTGTCTGGGGGGAGCTGCCAGCGCTGCTCTCCAGGGACTTTGCAGTAATTGATGGTTCCTGGGCTCTGCTCCCTGCAGCAGGAGATTTGGGGGCATGAAGGGGTTAATTCACATCATTCAACAGCCTTGGCTCACCAGGAGCAATGGGAGAGGTTGGTGGTATCGCTCTGCCCAGCCATCTGAAAATGAAAAATGAAAATGAAAATCTGAAAATGTCTGAAAAATGCCAGTCCTGGGAAAAGGTTTGAAACCAGGGCTGTGGATTATGGCTGGAGGGACATTCCCAGGTTGGAGAGTCCTGTGGCAGATCCTAGGGGAGAAAAGGAAAGTTGGAACAAAATGAACTTTAAAGTTTCTTCCAACCCAAACCATTCTGGGATTCCATGAAGAGCATTAACAAACCCATCCCTTTGCCAGGCTACCTTCTGCCAAGAGGTTTGTCAGACACTAATTCCTTCAGGAACTCTTCCTATCA
>VXBC01012136.1:471766-488785 GCA_013399945.1 Ploceus nigricollis
ATAAAATAAAATAAAATAAATAATAACCAAAACCGATCATTTGAAACACAAACTCAGAGTTCGTTCACACAAGAATTCCTGTGGAAAATGAGTTAAAAGCTGAAAGATGTGAAATATCTCTGACCCACTGAAAGTCAGCCTTTCTTTCTATTTTTTCAGGACACCTAAGGCTCTCCAGTCCAGCAGGGCAGCTGGGGCTCACTGTAACACCTGACTTTATCCACCCTTTTTCCTTCAGTAGTTACAGACTAGAAGCACTTGGGACAGAGTCTATTTCTGTAAGACACATCTACAAAGGAGTGATACAAAAGGATTCTTATGGGATTTGTCTTATGGGATTTTCTGGCTAGTAGTAGTTTTTTGGCCATAGAAAGAAGAAATGCACCTGGAACAAAAGTGAACAAAGATCTACCTGACAGGATAAGGCAAAAGCTCATTTTGAGTGTAGCTGGGGCAAAACAGATTTAATACTTATGACTTTTTTTGTTTTTAAGTTAATAAACACTTTCTTTGCTACTGTTTAAAAAATAAAGTCGCTTAAGATTTTCAAAAGTTTTCCAGGATTTTCCTTTATCCTTCCTTTTGTCCTAATCTTCATTCAACATTGGCTTCTGCCAGTATTTCTTCTATCTGCCCATTCTCTTAGGTTTTCCTGGAAATAAAACCCCAGCCTAATAAACAAACACAGCCAACAACAAACTTGAAAAAAAAAAACTTGTGAGAGTTGCCTGTTATTGCCCCAGGTTAGCAGTAATCAGAATAGAGCATTCTGCAAACCAGCTCAGGAAACTTTCCCCAGGACATCTCAATCCATCCTCTGGACCAGTGTTTTCAGCTTCCCTGTCTGTGGCTCTGCATTAACAAGATTTATGTGGTTTTCCCTTGGCTGGGACAGGGGAGCCTGCTCTGCTCATCCATCACTGCTTTGCTCTGAGTTCCAGCAGCAGCAGCAGTGGGTATCCTGTGCTGTAGGAAATAATGCACTTTCTAGTCCTTCATGGTGTTAATTCACCAGATAAACTCAATGAAATCCCATAAGGACTGAAGTGCAGTTAGCAGCAGCCCAGAGAAGGAGCTGTGCTATGGAAAAGGGCATTTCTTGTGTGAATCCATGGCTGCACTCTGTAGACAAGATAAATATTGCTTATTTAGCTGTCACCAGTAATGAAGATTTTCTTTTCTGCAGGCCAATATTAATAAGCATTAACACATCACTGCAGCAACTCTGGTTTATTGGGCTTTTTTCCCCCCCAGTTTTTTTTTGGTTTTTTTTCTGGTTTGGAGGGTTTTTCTGGCTTGTTTGTTTGGGGGTTTTGTGGGGTTTTGTTTGTTCTTTGCAGGCTTGCTTGTTTGGGGTTTTTCTTCTTGGTGTTTGTGGCTTTTTGTTTGCTTGGGGTTTTGTTGTGGCTTTGTTTGGTTGATATGTTTGTTTTGGTGGGGTTTTTTTTCAAGTTTGTTGTTGGCTACATTTGTTTATTGGTCTGGGTTTGTTTTATTTCCAGGAAAACCTAACAGAGTGGCAGGTAGAAGAAATACTGGCAGAAGCCAATATTGAATGGAGATTAGGACAAAGGGAAGGATAAAGGAAAATCCTGAAGAGGACACTCCCACTCCTGTTTTCATTGATAGCAATTTTGGGCACAAACAGAACAGATTTGTTAACTACCCCTTCTGGTGTTCAGTTTGCAGAAACTGGATTATAATCTGAGTTAGCCTAACCACAGAAAAAGCAAAATAAATGTATAAAAATGTATCTAAAAACCCAATGAGATCTTTACAGCATCAATTCAGGGAGAAGTTGAACTGCTCTGATTGCAGAAGAGCTGCTCATCACACACACCCCTGGAAGCCACGTGTGCTGTTAGAACAGTCACAAATGTCTTTTTTTAAGCTTTTGGAGGAATCCCTTGTGTTTTGTAATGTAACAGTTACACCTTAAGTGAACTCCTGAAATCTCTGACAGAACCACAGGACCTCATTCTCTGCTCATTTTTTTCTGGTAGAATTACTCAGTTTGCACTGATACATGAGAATAAATAAACCCAGGCTGTGCATTCTCCAAAAGGCTCATTAAGGTAATTGTGCCTTGATTCCAGTCTCACCTCCAGGGCCAGCAGAGTTGGTTTGTACATCCAAAGCCAACATTCCATAGGAGAAAAGTCCTATGGAAAAGCAGAGTGTAAGGGAACAGCAGCACTTCCAGTACTCCCACACTTCCCTCTGCTCCCCAGGGATCTGCAGGAGCTGTGATGTATGCAAAGGACTCAGGGGCACCCGTATTTCCTCTGAAAATGTTTCTCACAGGAAGCCAAACTACATTTCTTCACACAACCACATCAGCTAAATGTGTATTTGCACAATGAGTATTAATCTCTTCGTGATGCTTTGCTCCTCAAAGAGAGATTTCTTGTGGTTTGGGCCATTTCCACCTCATGTGCAGATTTCCCACCCAGAATTGTGGCTGCTTAGTTACCACAACCTTGTGCACTGTGGTCAGTGCCCATCTAATGGAGAAACAGCATTCACAGCACAGATATCAAACATCCACATTTAAATGTTACTCTGAAATTCAAGATCTGTGTGTCAGCAATTTTGATGTAAATAAACAAAGGTGACCTATTTTAGTGCATCAGCTCCTCCCTGATATAGAAGGTTCTTCCAAGATTCCATTTTTGCTCTGGGTTAGAGTTTAATCCTTGCTACACATGTGTGACTATGGATCTACTGAAGAGATTTCAGTAGCTCTCACATTGACCCAAATAAGAAAATTTGGATTGTACTGACTTTGCCCAGTGTTCCATAGTGGATTTGTGACAGAGATAAAATAAAATCCATGAGTTCTGATGTACTCCCTGCTGTTCTCCTCCTTACACAACACTTTGTTACATAAAACTTTTTCTGGGAAAAAAAAAATTGAAAAAAGGAGAGAGAATGGAAAAAATAGCATCTTTTTGGTTGTAAGCCAGTTTTCTGTATCAACATGGCAGCAGCGTGTGAAGTGAAGCAAGATTTCCTTATAGCACCATGTGACAAAGCTAATCAAAATAAACATCCAAAAAAATAAAGAAATTAAGGGTGAGGTAGCAGACTGTGGGGAGAGCAGATGGTTATTTAAAATAACAGCAAATTTTCCATGCTGACTGCAACTATAGCTCTTGCCACAAAACATTGTTGTTAATGGCAAAAGAGAAGGCAGAAACATCATCAGAGGATTTTGTGGGGATGGGGAAAGCAAAAGGATGAAAAATATATAGGGAAGAGGGAATTTTCCACTCTCTCTTGAAAATCTGCTCCAAATATCAGTGGCACTAGAGCAGAGACAGAAACAGCAATGCAGCAGGTGGAAGGAAGATCACATTGATCAAATTTATCACACACAATAAGAGGTCTCTCACAAGCCCAAGGATCAGATACTGTGCTAAAGGAGAATCCTTTGTCTTCTCAGGAATGTAAAATAATCACAAAAAAAACTATGAATCACAAAATCCATAGCTTGCAGTAGTTGGAAGCACAGAAAAGAGGATCCAGACCCTGAGAAAGGAGCTGGGAAACCAGGACTGAACTCAGATCACTGCTGAAGTCGTGGCTCAGGACCAGCCACTCTCTCCCAGCCTCAAGCACAAATCCACAATTGAGTTCCAAGTCATGGCTTTGGCCAACCCTGACATTTTACAGGCTCTTCCCACTTTTAAGGGCAATGTATTCACCAGATGTGCTTTTTTACAAATTCAGATTTAAATATTCTGCTGGAACAGGGAGATGCAACTTCCAAGACAGAGAGGGTGCTGCAGCCAAGTGCCTCATATTCAATGGAGAGGGGAGCCTCTGCCTGCAGTGTTGCTCTGCCCACTTTGTACTGTGAATCCCCTTTTAAGGCTGAGTAAAAGAACTAAAAATCAGAAATTGCAGACAAATTGCTGCCTCTGTACAGTTCAAGTTTCCAGAAGTGAGCTGTCAGCACACTGGCAGGACAGGGAGTAGCCAGCTCCACTCGGCGCTATTAAAGTGTTTTCAGCACTCCAGACACCTCAGGATCTTGGCACAGTGAGCAATAAATGCAGAAGCAGCATCTTTTCTGTTTCCTGCAGAGAAGGGAAAGTAGAGGGACATAGTCTAAAGCCCCAGAAGCTGGGGTGACTGTGACACAGAGGATGCAGCTGCAGCTTTTGCCAAGGATGACGGGATGCCGTGGATTTCACAGCACACACCCCGGGCAGTTGTGTTGGTTGTGGTGGTACCACCCTGAGCTGGCCTCTGGCAATACCTTCAAATCTGGGAGACCCACCCTCCCTTATCTCCTGCACTTTCCTATCCTTCCAGCTTGTTCTGCCTGTCTAATATAAATGTTTGTTTTCCGTGACTGTGAGGCAGATTTTCTAGGAGCTATTTCACTTCTTTAGCAAAAAAATTTGGTTTCTGAGTTTTCCACGGAATGGCACCTTCAGATCTGTTGCATCAGCTTCTTCTCAGGCAGATACACCTCAGTTCTTGTTTTACACAACTTTCTACTTAAAAATATGTTCAACAGCTCTCTAAGCAACAGAAAGGACAAAGGCAAATGCTTGTCTGCCCAGGAAAACAGAAATGTTCATCTGTCCATCCTGATGAACTACTGCAGCTGAACAGCAAAGGAAATTAAAGCATTTTTCTAATTCTCTTCTTCCTAAGGGATCACCCTTGCACAAATTGACTGTGTGGATGCTCACAGTATTTAAAATCATGGTCTGCTCAAAGGTGTTTTCTGAAGAGCAAGAAAAGTTTTGCTGGGAGTCTCAACTCCTGGACTTCAGTGAAGATCCTTCTGCAGCATTATCCAGATTAATTGTAACTCAAATTTTCCTCAGAATTCACACATCTTTGCACTGGCTTTCCACACCCTTTTATTGAAACTCTGATATTATGCAACCATTTTATATCACCCTTCATCAGCACAGTATCTGAACACTTCCCACACACAAACTGGGAGGGAATATAAACTTCAGTTAATTCTTTGCCTTTCTTGCACTTTGGGGTGAAACCTCAGCTTTCATGGCAGCTTTATTTTTTTATTTTAGATATTATAGTTTCTTCTTAATGTACTGTTGCTTGGTTAAAAGGGATTTACTGAATAGAAATCTTGTTTTCCAAAGAAATTTCCAGGGTTATAGTACAAAGGTGGGAAAAAGGCTCTGGTAATCCAGAGGAGAATCCCAGACCCCCAGTTTGTGGAGTAGCTGAGCATGGTTAGAAGGACACAGGACAAAAAGTAATGAGGAAATCTTTAGGGGAGCTGACAGAGTGAGTGCTGAATCCAAAAGGAATTCAAGGAAGGAATTCAAGCCCTGTCACCTGTGCCAGGGGCAGATGTGGTAAATAATCCTTGCTGTTGGGGGAGCAGAGCTGCAGCTACACATGAATGTATCCTAACACCCAATTTCCTAGTTGCTGCAAAAGCATTGGACTTTTCAGTCTGTTTAGTTCTGTTTTGTAAATGTATCCTACCTCAGTGGTCAAAGGAAACCAGTTTATCACTTTGATAAGTGATAAACTTATCATTGCTGAGGGCCTTGAAATTCAGCACAGCAGCTCCATCCCAGATTCAATTTGTCAGATTACATTAGAGCCCTTCAGACTTAAAAAAATGGGCACCTGGTGAGCTTCTCTATTACATCTGCAAAACTTCTTGCACTTAACAGCATTTTTCAATAAGTTTCTTTGCAAATTAATTGTCAGTGTGATTAGATTCTTATTCAAGTGCTGCACACAACAATTGGAATGTCCATGTCAATCTGGAATGGAACACAAGATTAAACTCACTATAAAACCCAAAGGAGATCAGTGACTGGCAGTTTTTTGCTTTTCTTTGCTTGGTTTGTTTTTTCTTTTGAAATTTAAGTTCTTGCCAAGTTTCACTACCCCCAAAATCACATGCCTATGCCTCTAATAAACAGCTGCTAAATGATTCCCTGAACAGTCTGTTTTCCTCCTGCAGAAACCAGGCAGGAGCCCACCTCCAGCTGGACTTGGCCACTTCTCATCTTGCTGTGCCCCTCAGAGAAACACAAAAGCATTGAGACAAAGAATTCTGATGAACTTAGTCACAGGCTTGCATTTAAGGATGTGTGGGATTAATTTTACAGGAAAATTTATACATTGGGAGTCAGATGTCTGGGGCGGCATGGTGAGAAGAAAAACCCAGAAAACCAGAAAATTTGTTTTCCTGAGAGTGGGGAAGCACAGCATGTACCAGAAACGTTGACAGCAGTACCTCTCGTGCAGTTTCAAGACATAACCCTGCACATAGAACAGGGATGTTGGACAAATTAACCACTGCTACTTAAACTGAAAAAGAAAAAAAAGTCTACAAAAGTGCCATTACTGCTGCTAAACCTCCAACAAAATTTCTTCTTTTCTGATAAAGGTGCACTTCTGCTTTATGTGAAGTTCAAGAAAAATATGTACAGAGACTAAGATTCCATTTTGAAACTGCTATCTCTATAGACCCAACATTTAAAATAAATTGTTTGTCACTTAAAACAGTTTTATTCCAAACAGTTCCAGCTCTGTAAGTGTTAGCTCTGTGCCAGGCAGATTTAAAGCATGAGGATTAACATCAGACCTTTTGTGACACTAAGAGAAGTTTGAGTCTGGATTAACAGCCCATGGTACCCAGAGTGGGGAGTGGTAAGCTGTGAAAAGATTGGAGAACTAAAACCTTCAGGCTAGAAATTGTTACTGCTCTGCTCTGCCACGTGCAATAATACCACAGAAGGGACACCAGTGTCATCAGCAGGGCTCCACGAGATGCTTGACCACTCTTAAAACCATTTTACCTTAGGAAGCCAAGCTATGTTTAATTACTTGTAAAGTTACATTGAAAGGAAGGAACTGTCAGAGTGCACCACGAGGCCAAGTAATTATCCTGCATTCATCTTTGGCTGCCCCTCTCCCCTGAGGTGACCTGAATTTGTGAGTCTTGTGAGCTCTGGAGTCTATGGAACCACTGCATCAAGCCCAGAGGACTACAAAGAGTTTTCATTCTGAAGCTGAATGCAAAGGCACAAAAAACTAATGATGATTCTGAAGAACATTCAGGTTTCCGGTTGCTAACACCAAAAAGACTTATAAAGCAGGAAAAATACAGCTGTGTCCACCCAATAACAACAATTTGAGATCTGATGCTTGATCCCACTTATCTTAATTATAACTTTTCATTAACTAGATAAAGAGAAAAACTATTTTAATATAGTATCTCTTGGCAATTGAAGATAGAAGACTCAATTGAACAGAAAATTGAGAGAAAAATTTAGACTCACAATGCAGTTAACAGTCAAAATGAAAAGATTTTCCTCAGCTGCCCTCTTGTTATAATAGGTCACAAAGTTTTACAATTCCATTATCTTCCATGATTGGTCATTTTTTACAATGTAATTGGCAATTGTTGTTTCAAACTGAAAATTAAAATGCAGGGTTTGGTGACAAAAGAAGTTTCTTTTATTAAGACATATTAAAGAATTAGGAGTAGCTCCAGTGACTGAACTCAGCAGATTTAGCCCAGTGAAATAAAACTTCATCATGTTTAAATTATTTAAAGTACTGTTTGCTCATAACTGAAGAGTAAAGGGAGCAGCACAAATGGGGTATTGACTGTTCCAGTAAGTTTGTGATCTTCATTTTCTAGAAATATGTTTGTCAAAGCGCTTCCTATTATGAACCTCATTATTACCTATATTAGAAACAGGAGCCTCAAACAGCATTGTCAAAATTCATTTCAGAAATTGGTCTGGAAGACAAGTATAAAGGCATTTAATCAGCAATCCTGTCTAATAAAACTGATTAGAAGAGCACAGTTTTGCATGAGCCCACCTTGATCATAGTGAGAGCAGATAGCAAACGTTCTGAATTTGAATAAATTAGCAACAATCCCATCAGGGAGCAGAGATAAGGTAATATGCAGATATGAACTGCAGCAATAAAAGGTAAAGTGGGAAATGAGATAAGATCATTTTTCATAACAACTGTACTAAGTTGATCCAAGAAGAATAACTAAAAGAATTCAAAGTGAATGCAGCATATTGTGGTTTTGGATTCCTCTTCCAGATCAGACTCTGGATATAGGGGAAAATTCATCAGCTCTCCCAAATCCCTGTAAGATGAATTACACTTCTGCACATGTGTACACAAACAGCTACACACCTGATATGTGAAATCATTTTCTGAGGGTGGAAATATTTCCATTTAATCCCACCTTGGATCATGGAACATATGCAGAAACCAACCAGACTCCCTTGCAATGGAGAGAAATGAAATTAAATTAAATGGATGTAATAGGTAGACTCCTTAAAACAACTTTAGGAACTGCTACACACAAAATGGGGAGAAAGTGCCCCTTTCCTTGCTGTGCCCAGGGATGAAAGCCACCATGGATCATCCCAGCTGGACACTCAGAAAGGCAACGGCAATGAAATGTTGTCCTGAGCAGGACTAGAGCTTCTGAAATGAGAATACAACAAAAAATCAGCTCTGGGGATGAACATTTGGCACCTGTACAAGGACAGCAGTCACAGCAGGCCCAGGGCTAACTCTACATCTGGGTTTCTATTGCTTTCACTGATGAAAATCCTTCCCATAAAAAACTAAAAAACAAAATAAAGGAATATGAAAATTATGAGACAAGTTTAAAGGGCATCATTTAACAGAGGCCCAGCACAAAAAAATTTGCCACAAACATTATTTTTTTCACCTCTTATTTTAGGTCTTTTTCCACTTCAGCTATTGAGCATTTGGTCTTCAGATTAATAAGTAAAAGGGAGAACAGCAGACCCAGATATCAGGGAAAACAGACATTGTGAGACAGGCCATTATAGAAGGGAATTTTTGAGAAACTCAACTTTGTCAAAGTAGATTTGGTGGAAGGTTTTTCCACTCAACAGAGCTGAAGCATTTTGCTCCCTGACCAAGGTCAGGTGGTTCTTGTAAGGTCACAGAACCCTTCCTTTAAAAGCATCAAACAAAACACTGGTAGATGCAAGTTCTAAACTTACCCCAGCTGTAAATATTTTCTAGTGGAGACTTAGTCATTCAAATGAAAAACAGTGGTGATTATATTTAACATCACTAAAAGTAGAGAGCACTTAAGGTAATAGCTTCCAGGGAGGGGAAATGAAACACTGGGGAAAAAGCCATCCTTTAAACCTTGAATATTTTTATTATCATTGCAGGAGCAATTCAGAATTCTGGTGTGCAATTTTAATAGGACAGATTACAGTTCACCTGAGCCCCAAATTTCCTACTGCTACGGCAAAAGAGATTTTTACTTATTATTTTCTTAAAGTCTATTGAACTCTATTATATGGCAAGATGTACCTGGAATCTAAACAAACTTTCATCTGCTTCTAATGGGGGATTGAAAAAGAAAAGCTTTTGAAAGTCAGATTTATGTGATTGAATAACTCCTATCACAGGTCTGCGAGTGAACCTTAGGCCTAATTTAGTCTCTCTGAAGTTACTGCAAAAAGAAATTTTTATTTTTAAGGTTTTTGTATCTCATAGCAGCCAAGAAAGCTTGAAAAAGAGCTGTGTTCTGAAAGACTTGGAGTTAGCTCTGAGGTAAAGTAAGTTTGGCAAATATAAATTAGACATTAAATTTTCCTTCCTTCAGTCCCTATAATACAAAGTGCATGGAGACATCAGAGTTAACAAAAAATCCTTCAATTAGGATAGTAGTTAACAAATGTACTGATTTTGTGTGAATGAAGGGTCAGTTTTGCCTCTGCCCCATCCAGCCAGAACCAGACTCCTTGGCAAATGGGAAAAATTGTTAGTGAATGAAGATATTAAAAAAAAAGAGGATTTTTGTCCAGCAGCATCTCCAGTGTCCTAAAGAACAGGCATGAAAAGGTTGGGGAATCAGAGAACTCTGATGTTGCTTGGATGTTCTTAAATTATGTCTCCAAGAGCAAACCTGTAGAAATGCTGCTTCTCTACTCCCATTCCCAAGGACTGATCAGAAATCTTGGGAAGGCAGGAGAAAGACCCCCGCAGACATTGGCACCTTCTGTATCAGCATTTCCTTTTGTATGTAATCAGCATTTCCTTTTGAATGTGAAAGTGTGAGTAACTCAGACCTCATCAGAGATGGTTTCAAGAATGGGAGAAGAGTGAGAGATCCTTGATTTCTCCTTCAGGGACTGGAGGATGAGTCAGGAGCACCAGGGTGTGTGGGTGGGATCCAAAGCCCTGTGTGCATGATCAGCCTCACCCCTCACAGAGTTTGTGAGCTTTTAAAAGTATGACCCCCAACATACACAATAAAAATCAAACAGGTATTTTCCTTCTAAGCGTCACACATAGATAAAAGGTGAAATTATCTATTGTGAAAGAAATTGGGCTCTTCATATCTTTCAAAAAATGCCTTACATTTAATACTTTACCTCTGATACTGTCTCAAGGAGCATTAAAGCCAGCATGAATGGCTGAGGCAATTGAGAAATCCTGAATAGGAGGAGAAGGAGAAATACTGTCTCTTTGCAAAAAGCTTCCAGCCACAGCTTGCTGGGAAAAGCTGTGGAATGTGCTCCCAGGCTCTGTCCCTAACATGATTATGCAAAGTAGATGACAGTAATAGTGCTGCCATACAATCACTTACATTTGCTCTCTTCAATTTTATGTAATTTCCACTGAATTTAGGTCCATCAGGTCTACAGGAGTCTTGTGAAAATGAGATCCTTATTCAAAGCAATTGATGCAGTTTGAGAAATGGGAAGTGTTAAGAGTTCAATCCATTATGCTAAGAGGGGAAAACTATCCCCAAAATGCAAAGAGATAAAATCTACTTAAAAGTGCAAGTTTTCAATTACTGCCATTCCAGGAAAAAAAAAAAAATAGGTCTGTGAATCACAGCTGTCCTTGGAACACTTGAACATATGTGCTCAGGTGGGAATTATGATATATATGTAACACTGCTGGCAGACCTGACCCAGCAAAGGCTGCATTCCCATAGGGACATCAAGCTGGAGTTTGGAGTGAATGCTTCAATGTTCAAATATCAACTTTGGGATAGAGGATACTGAGCAAAATAAACAAGGGAGCAGTAATTTAAAGACAGACCTTGATCTTAGTAAAGCAGCAGAGCATATTGACCAAGTGAGCCCCTGAATCCACTATAAACTCCTGCAGCTCCAGAGTGTAATGAGGTGCTGCTCTGAGTAGGAAACAGTGCAGAAAGTGGTAATTAGAATTCTGGATGCAGCAGAGAACTGCTGATCCAGTGGGCAGGTTTATGCAATTAAGTCTCTGATTAAGATATCATACATAATTTACCAAACTTCTTAAGCAATCCCTCATTGGCTTCATTGGCTTTTACATCAAATTATAGCACCACACTACAGTTTAAAAAATCCCTGAGTTTTGCCACACAAGCTGCAATGCACTGAAATAAAGTTCTGCCTGCTGAATCAGAAACCAGGAAGTAGCCAAATGTATCAATCCATAACAAAAATATTGCACATTCTACCTTGGTGATATTGTTAGCTGTATCTGTGCCTTTTTACAGGAACAGACTGATATATATATAGATTTTTTTAGCATATTTTTTATATAGTGATGTCAGTCATGACAGTGTTGTCTACAGCCTTTCTTTAAACCTGTTTATTTACTTGAGGGTTTTTTTTTTGCTCCTGAGACACCCTACGCAGGCACATAGTAAAAACTGACATTTTTTTGGCTATGAAGATGGAAACACTTCAGATTTAACCCAAATACTTTAAATTACTGATACAGTTATTTTGGCTTTTTTTTTTGTCTGTGTTGTTTTAGAAGGAATAACTGGCTTTGCAATATGTGCTGTAAATTACAGAAAAAAAATTAAGAGTCCCAGACCTGAAAAATAATAACCAATTTTCCCCTGTCTCCTCTTACAGGTATCTTCTAAACAACCAAATAAACAGAAAACAGAATATATTCTATAGGGAATTCTACCTTCACTGACATCAATGGATTTTTTCCTCTTTGATTCACACTTAGGCATAAAACTACTTTTTTTTTCAGTCAGTCTGGTTTAGTGTTATTAAAGATGTTGGTGAAGTCATTGAAAATGTGAAGGACAAAACTCAGAGACTTTAGGCCACACGAGGCAAAGTTGCTCCTGACCCAGGGCTGCATCTGCCTGGTTAAAGGCAAAGTGACCCAGGTTAAGAACATCTCCTACCAATGGAACCACTGCAAATATACTGATGATTTCTGAGAATCCAATTTCTTCTCCAGGTGATGGACAGTGAGGAATTTGGTTCAACAGATAAAGCTTCAGGATGAGATGGATTCGTTTATCAAGCATTCCCTACTGTGAGTAATTAGACACTTTGCACCTTGAGGAAAGACAGAATTACACAGCTCTGTTTTGCTTCTGTAAATCAAATGAAAATTTAGAATAAAACCAGAAGTGTTTATAAAACAAAACAGGAGATGAGACAGGACTTATTTCCATGACCATTGAGAAAAAAAGGTCCAGTTAGTAGAACTCTGTGAACTCTTGTTTCAGAGACACACTGACCCTAGAGACCTATTTCTACAGATTCAGACATTCCTTGACAAGTTACCTGGCTTAGACCTGGCTGGTTCTACTGATTTATCATCATTACAAGCCAAATTTCAAGGGGACTTGTTTGTTCCACAGCTTTCTGTGCTGTTTCCTGCAGCATTGCCTGCCTGGCTGTGGCTGCAGTTTTACCCCTGCTTCAGATCCGTCCCAGGAAACAACTTTAGGCATCGCCCACACATTGCAGCCTAAGGGATGATGCTGCTGAAAGATGCTTATGAATACCCTTAGCAAAAACGAAATGCCAAAAAAAAAGGGCCCTAAGAGGATCTCCCAGACCCCTGAGTGGTTCTGTGTGTGTTTAAAGGAGCACACGTGCTCCATGAAAATCTGCTGCCACCCTCCGCCACAGCGACAGCTGAGTGTGGCTGTGGGGGTTCTAATGCCAGCTAGGCAGGGTTGCTGCTTCCCTGATTCCTTTCTGAAGATCCTCTCTGCTCATGCTTCCTCTTTGTTACTTTACAAACTAGTAGTTGTAGTTTGAAAAAAAAAAAAAATTTAATGCTCCCGAGAAGAAAGGGATGTGCTGAGCAAGCCTAATCACAATGTTGAAACTGTCAAGGAAGGGAATTCCTTCTGGATCTCTCCTGACCAGCTGAGCTAATGGGACTTTAGTTTGGCTGACACTTTAGGCACCATCAGTAAAAATCACCTTCAGTAAAACATACTCTGATGTTGGCTTGGGCTAGCCAAGGATTCAGGAATTGATCCTTGTGCTCACCTTGATCTTGTTCATTATAAATCCACTGGTTCATCTTTCTGCCTCTCTGTAAGCCTGGGGTATGATGGATTTATTAAACTGAAAAATCACTCAATAGCTTTTCCTTCTCCAATCCCCTCTGTGCTGGGATATTTTAAAGCACAACAACAGCAGTAACAAACGCCTCTGTGCATGCTCAAAGATAATTATTTGCACTGTTTCCATCCACTTTTCCAACGTTTGCCATCTGATGCCCACCTAATATGAAGCCTCTCTCTGCTGGGAGAACGAGCACAAATGATCACAAGGGAAAAATTCAGTTTGAGAACATATGTCTGAGCAGAGTGGATCCCCTGTTTGACAGCTGCCGCCCTCAGCCTTGCTGCTTCACCCTTATTTTGATTTAAATTCCCTATTTTGCACCTGTAAGAAGCCGTGCAGGGCAGATCTTGAGAGTGGATTTTCCATTCAATGTCCTTGTTTAATATAATCAAATACACCTTTAAGCAAAGGAAAAAGGTAATTAACTGGAAGAGGCAATGCTGCTCTAAAGGGCTTTGTGATAAGACTCTAACAACAAACAGCTTTATCTTATAACAGGGAGAAAACCATCCCCATATCAAACTATCTTCACTGATTTATTAAAAGACGTGCAAAATAAACAAGCTCCAGGTTTTGGACAATTCCCTGGGCAGCTCTGTTAAAGCAAAACTTCCCACAGATTTCACACTAAAAAAAAAAAATGGATTTTGAAAGTACAGCTAAAGCTTACAAATCACATCAGAACTTTTTTCTTCAGGGGGTCCTCCTAAGTCACAAAGGGTATTTTATTCAGAAATACTGGAATGTGCCAAGGTACCAAGGTTACTTATTTTGTAGGAGAATTTATGGACCAGAGAGTAATTTGGTGCATGAAGAAGCTCCAGAAAAATGTACTTCTGCATGTACTTCTTACCTGTGTAAGAAAAATCCTGTTAGATTCTATATTTAAGAAGTTCTAAACATCCCCAGCAAAGGTTCAATGACTGGGTTTAATGCAAAAGTAGGCAGATGATACTCTTTTACAAATGTTCATGAGGCACACCAAAAATTACAGGATTTGGAATGAAATTTTTGCTTTGTTAAGGGCACTGGCACAGGGTGTTCTAAAATAATGACAGAAATAGTTGTAGCCATATTGCTCATCCCAGAAATCCAATGCTTCTAGGGAGAATGCCAAATGCCAGGCGGATTTCTCAGTTGTTGCAAAGTCTTAAGAAATTACTGATCATCTTCTGGTGGGGGAAACACTGATCCAGCCAAGGGCTCAGCACCCTTAGGTGACACAACAACCAGCCAGGTTTTTAAGGCTGAAAGCAACCTAAAGAGTCAGAAGAAAAAGGAATGAATAAAATCATGCACTTCTTACACAGCCCATATCTGCTTCAACCCAAAAGTAGAACTTAAAGTTGAGTGAGAGAAGAGTAAATTTTTCTGAAAAATCTGTTCGGTGACTGAAAAAAAAAAAACCAACAACAACAACAAAAAAAAAAACCAGTCAAATTTAATGAGGGAAAAATTAAACTCTGGTCAAGATCCAGGTGGAAGCTGTACATGGCATTATTATAGGCTCCCATATGTTTCCTAGAGGCGTTGAATGTGACAAGGGAATTTAGACACATGGAAATGTAATTATTTGTGATTGAAACAAAATAGCAGCCAGTTTATGCACATATTGCTCCTGTTGCATTAATATTATTGTACTGAATTGAATTGTTTTCAGATGCTGTTGTATTTTCAGAGGTAGACATAGGTTTTTTCATATTCTGTTTCACATGTTACTTTTTTTAGCCATCAGAACTTAGTGACATAAAAATTGCTGTCTGAGTTGACACAGTTATTCTCTCTTGATGTCTTTAAGTAGGAGCATAATGTGACAGATGAGAGTGCTGAAACTCAGTGTCTCACACAGGCTTAAAAATAAGTTATTCCTGCAAAACTTTGAAAACTGTTCTACCGGGGAACAATTTTTATACTCTGAAATTTATTTGCTTTTCTTTCTCCCCTCATTTTTCTATGTCTAGAAACATGTATGAAAACAGGGATTTATTTGTTCAGGAGATCATTTCCTCCTGCTGTGCAGCCATCACAGGAAATCATAAGCCTTTCTATCAGTAGCAGCTGAAGACCAGGCAGCAGCATAGATCAAATAAACACTGAAAGATTAAATTGGGCTGAGATTTAGGGCTAGGTTTAACTGCAAAAACAGGAGGACCTGTGTTTGAGATTGGCAAAGTCCTGCTGATAGGTAATTTTGGCTCAAAACGAGGAAATCAGTGTAAAGCCTGAGCTGTGTGAAGGCAGGCCCAGCACAGCCAGGACACAGGTACAGCAGTGACAGCAGGCAGAAGGAATATTTCTGAGATTCCTGGATGCAGAGAAGTCATTCCAGCAAGACCTCTGGTCACTCTGGAGCTCTCAGAGAAAGCTGTTCCTGGAGAACTTCAACAGCATCTAAGCCAGACTGGAGTCACAGAATCCTTTCCATTCCAAGAGGTCAGACTGAATCCCACTGGAAAAGAGGATTCGTACCCAAGCATCCACATCCAGGATTCAGACAACCAAACTTCCCAAGGATTCACACATGAGGTTCTGGGTTTAACTTACTTCAAATGTTTATTTAATGATAGACTAACCTGTTCAGGATATTAATTACATCAAGCCCAAAACAATTATATGAGTCAGCTCTTTGGGTATGAACAGGTACAAAAGTTCAGTTTCAGAAAATTGCATCTTTCCCTTTGTGCTTTTTATTATTTGGATAATTTGCATTAAAATAATATCTCTGCTTGTGAGTGTTTGCCCCCACTGCTTCATTATTCACTCAGAACACTCATTCTTTGCATATGACGTGATCATTATTTGCTGTTGAAATACTTTTAATGTCACAAAATGGATTAAATCTTAAGTAAGGAGTGAGCAATTGGAAAGCCACATCACCTAAGCAACAGCAGTCCTATTTCATGCCTGTGTATCTAATTATACCTAACTAGGCAAAAAACCCTTATCTCCAAGGGATTAATACATTCCCTTTCTTCCCAAACAATTTTTTTTTCTTTTACATCTTAAATGATGGGCAAAGCTGGTAAGTTCTGCATTTTGTAACCAAGCCAGGCACAGTTATTTGTTAAGCATCAGTGCCAGGTTGGTATTTGATATAAAACGATCCTGTTGTGACAAGGAGGAGAAGTCAGGGGGGTTGCAGTGCTTGGGGCATCCTTCCACCGTGGCAGCTCCTTGGGCCGGACAAGGACAGGCCATGAGGGCAAGTGCTGAGCTGGCCAAGACTTCACAGACCAAGAGGGTAAGCACTGGGGTGGCCGAGGCTTCCCGGGCAGCAGGGCTGACCCCCAGCCCCGCTGTGACCCGCAGTGCCGCCAGCCCAGTCCTAGGGATCTCAAAATGCAGAGCAGAGCCCTGCGGAGCCCAGCGGGATTGCAGCGTTCTGCTGCCTCCGCAGAGACCCTGAAACACGATCGCTGTCCGTCAGGCTCTTCCCAGAGCCCCGTAAGGCACTTCCAGAGCCCCGTAAGCCTTTCCGCACGTGTTCCACACGCTCTTCCCAGTGCTCCATTGCTGTTCCCACAAGTCCACGAGCCTCCTCCCGGGCACAGCCGCGGCCTGGCCCCTCGCTCAGGGCCGGCTGCCAGTGCTCAGCTCCCGCCTCCGGGACTGCGAGCACGGGGCGGCCCCGTCCGGAGGAGCC
>VXBC01012136.1:488810-548529 GCA_013399945.1 Ploceus nigricollis
CGGCTGCCCTGCGCTTCCACAGCGTCACAAAGCGGGTCGTGCTGCAGGGACCCTGCTTAGGCAGGGGCATTGCAGAGCACATGGCACAGGATTGTGTCCAGGCCACTCTGGAATATCTCCAGTGAGGGAGGCTCCACAGTCTGTCTGGGCAGTGTGTTCCAGTGTTCGCGGTAAAGAAGTTCTTCTCGTATTCAGGTGGAGCTTCTGTGCATCAGTTTCTGCCCATTGCTTTATGTCCTATTGTTCTGCACCACCGAGCAGAGCCTGGATCCATCCTCTTGGCACCCCCCTTTAGATATTCATAAACATTGTTGAGGTCCCCTCTTAGACATCTCTTCTGAGACTGAACAGGCCCAGCTCCCTCCACTTTTCGTTGTCAGAGGGATGCTGCAGTTCCGTCTCTGTTGCCCTTAGTGGAGCCGCACTAGGAGCTCTCTTGTAGTCAGGAGAGCAGAACTGGACACAGCAGTCCCTATACACCCCTCGGGATGTTTCTCATACAGCCCCTCTAAAAGCTCTGGCTGTGTTAGAATTACCCACAGGGGCACCCTCAGCTCCCTAGAGAACAGCACCTGCAGTGTAGAGTGAAAGATCCATACAGCTGCCAGCTGTCTCTCCTGTAATGTATGTATTCCTTGTAATAACATGGCTTTTTTAATTCATAAGTAAATAAATAAATTTCTTTATATCTCTAAGTATCAAAAATAAAACTGTTAGCAGCGTTAATTGTTCTGGTTTCTTCCCCCAGGTGTGAATCGCCATTTCCACATGATTTGTATCCGGGATAAATTCAGCCAGAATATCGGACGGCAGATCTCATCCAAAGTGATCTGGGACCATCTGAGCACCATGTATGATATGCAGGCTCTTGTGAGTATAAAGGGTTGGTGCTGCCACATGGTTTCCTGGAGTTCAGAAGTTTTGCCAGGCCAAAATCACTGGGCCTGTCATGCCTTTCATGGTACTTAGAGTTAGGTGTCATTCCAGTGAGTTGATGGGGTTTTCCCTGAATAAAAGTAGATTAGGTAGGAGATAATAAAACCTGCAGTGGCTTGTGAGGGTTTTTTGATACCGTGTTCTGACTTTTTTTATTAAAGTTGCCTAAATGCTGATCCAGAAAATGTTTATATACATATATAAGTGTCAAAGGAGAAAGTTACCATTGCTTACATAAGAATGTGCTATGTTGGGGTTCCAAAAATGATCTCAAATGATCGTGAGTTGTGATCTCAGGTATCCTGACCTCAGTAATCAGTTTGATATCAGGAGCCTCCTGATTCTCTAACATCTGAAGTGTCTTGTTAAAAATTATTTAGCTCCTAATTACATGTAAAATAGAACTTGAGATTGCATGTCAAAATTCAAATTAAAGTCTTTACCAGTCACTCACAGAGATCCTTCTTTTCTTTCTAAGCATGAATCTGAGATTCTTCCATTCCCTAATATAGAGAAGAATTTTGCTCTTCCTGATGAAATGATTCAAGAAGTGAGAGAAGGTGAGATGTGATTGCAGTCTCTGATTCTTGTTGCTTTAATCTCATCTCAGAATCTTCAACAAAACTCTCCCCAGAAAGCCTGTATTGTCAAATCTAACAGAAATGTGCAGGAGTTTGACAGAAATCTCAGGTTGAGCAGTGAGAGCTGGATTTTGAAATTCAGCTGATGTGTGTTATCCAAAGTAGGAACTAGGAAGTTCAAGCACCTGCCAAAGGACTTCTTGGGATATTTTAAACTTCAGTGGAATGCTTCTCAATTAGTAGGTACACTAAATTTTACACTAAAAATTCGGTAAAATCTTAGTACAATTAAGACATTGCAATACGTTTTGCCTGTTTAGCATTTCACTTTCTCGTGTTAATAATAATTTCTTGGCACTAAATTACTGCTGAACGTTGCATGGAATATTTGCAAACATGCAAATATGCAGAGGCTGTTAATCCAGAAAAAATCCATGTGGTTCTTTAAAACCATCTAACCAATGCTAACAATCCTTTCTGTAGGAAAAGTAATGATGGAAGAAGAAGTGAAAGAGGAAATTTTAAAAGAAGAGATGGAAACGCATGCAGGTCCTGAAGAAGGTAATTTTGTAACTCTCTACTGTGTAATACGAGATTAAAAACCAACTGTAATTGAGAAATTAATGTTAAAATGTAAATCCAAATGCAGTGTACTTTGTGATTTGTACTCAGACTTAGCCTGTGCTCGTGCTAAGAACTTGACTAATTTAAGAGTGCACAGAGTAAGCAGCTGCTTATTGAAAAGATTTCTTCTTTGCTTCTAATTCATTTGTACAAAGTTGTATAGCTTTGGAGATTTTTTGCTTTAATATGTACTTGACAAACCCCTGGGAGTCTGAAGGAATCTGAGGATCTCTGGAAGAAAGCTGAGTCTGATTTTTTGAACTTAAATGCTGTGTGTTGGGAACTTTGTAGCCATGGGGGAAATAGGACCTATAAATCAAAAGAGATTGTAAAATTGCGTGGTGAAATGGGAAGGTGGGCAGAGTGCTTATTTTATTTTATTCTCATTATCTTGCTGCTTTTAAATAAAAGGCTTGTTTTCCTAACACTTTGCTGTAGAACAAGTCAAATGTGAACAGTAGAGATCCTGCTATTTATCTTAACAGACCAAGCCAACTGCTAACTATATAATTTCATCATATTTATATCACTGAATAAGTGGTGTTTAAAGATTGTAATAAAAGATCTAAAATGTATTTTAAAATATATTAAATTTTTGGGTGTTCAGTTTTAAAATTATCTATGGTACCAACTGTAATGACTCCTGTTGATTATAAATTCCATAGATTGGTCCTATGTTTCTGTAAGTGTTCCTTTTAATTATTTTAAGTGCTGTTTAATTCCATTTAATGAGTTTGATTTTTAGCTTGTCAAAATATATGCCTGTCTTTAAAGCAAATAATAAAAGCAAGATGTGCCTTTCTCAGAGATTTTTCATTTAGAACTGAAAGTAAGACTTAAATGATGGACAAGTATGCTGAGAGTCAATTGTTTTGAGAAGTTTTATGGAATATAAAGAAGTTTGATATCACTCTTGTTTGCCTATGTGTATGACTCTGATCTGGAATCATTACTTTGGTCCTGTTTCAGTTTTTGCACCCTCTGGAAGTTTAGGAAAAACAACAGAAAAACCAAGCAGCAAAGAGAAAGAGAAAACTTCATCAGATCCTGGATCCAAAGAAGGGTCTGATAAGAGGAAGCGCAACAGAGTCACCGAGAAGGTTCTAAATGCCAACAGCAACCCCTCGAGTCCCAGCGCCGCCAAACGACGCAGGACATAGAGCTGAGGAGCAGTGAAAAACTCTGGGATGGGAGGAGGGAGCAGGAAAAACAAGGAGCAGCACAGTTGCTACACAAACTTTCGGAGGAAGTAAAAGATACCTGAGCCAGTATTTGAGGAATCTGCGCGTTGGCTTTGTCTCTCCTGGGGGGTTTTCTGGGCAGCAGCGAGGAGCTGCCTTCCCGGGGTGTAGGGACAAAGCTGGCAGTGGGGAGGGTGGGTGTGACAGTGCCAGGGCTGCATTTCAAACCAGCAACACACTCTGAGTCAGCACAGCTCGTGGACAGAGTGCCCCATGGGGCACAGGGCCTTGGACCAGCAAAGCAGAGGTGATTCCTGTAAGTGTGGGATTGCTTTTTCTGCCATGCTGTCTGTGACTATTACAGACCATCTGTGGGTAATGTTTGGCCATTTCCCTTCCATTTGTATCAAATGTCTCAATTTGTTGGTTCAGTAAAACTAAAATTATTTTAAATGCAGATGACCACTGCATTTGAGATGTTCTGTTGCTCTCTTTGCTGGAGGAACCTAATTTCATCCTTTTAATGTAACATTTTTCAACCATAAGTAAAGTGAAAATTATAACACCCCTTGCCCAAATAATTAATGAGTGTCCTAAATAAAATATCTGGTGATGACACATGGTTTTATAAGGGATCAGCTGAGCTGTGCCTGAACGTGGAGGTGTTGCTTCATCCATTTGTAATACGGTAGTGTATGACAGTGGGGTTTGTACTCAATTATTTATTTTTTTAAAGCAGTTTTCATAGATGTGAATGGAATTGGTTTTCCAAAATGTTCGTTTTGTTCTACAACTGAAGAATCTTGCTGACATTGTAATGCTTATCTTTTATATGCTAGAACATTGAGATTTGATGAAGTTACTATTTTTGTGTTGTCAAAAGATGGATCGCAGTCAACACACACCTGTTAAATGGTGAATGAAGCAGGCTGAAATGGTACTGAATTTGTTTCACCATATTAACTATCAGTTAATAAAAAGAAGAATTACTTCTTGATCTCTCAGTATTGCCTTCAAGGTGAGGCACTAGGAGTCTTCTCATTTTTTGGTTTTATTCTAGGTACATAGCCAAGTTCTTGTCTGCCTAGTTTGTTTCTCTTGTTTTATACAAAGAATAAATTTGACTTGTTTTTATTTTACTAAATGGCAGTTGTTGTGTGACTTGATTAAAACCTGGCCCAACATATTTTAAAAGTAATTTAGCATGAAAGTGTTGGTTACTTTGTCACGATCTACATAGATTTTGGTCATAAAGTGCAGATTTTGGAACTCAAGTCTCATGTCCCTGTGGGCAAATCCTTCTCATCCATGGGATTCTAATCAAAAATTTTTGCTCTACCAATGAAATGTTTATATAGCTTGAAGTATAAATATGTCAACAATAGCGTGTACTGGTGCAACCACTCAGCACCAACCTCGTAGTAAGGAAAGTCCACTTGGGGATTTCACGCCGATTTTTTAGGAATTGTTTGGATGTGAAGTTGAGTAGCGGCAAATGTAAACACTTTGCTTGTTGCCCCCGTTTGCTTTCAGAGTGCTGGCTCTTTGGGAATGCTGTTCTTTCCTCCCCGTTCNGGAGGATGGCGGCGGAGGCGAGGCGGAGGGAGCGGCGGCGGAGGAGCCGGAGGATGCGGGGGAGCAGCCGGGGCAGGGCCGGGCGTGGGGCTGGCGGCACGGCCAGGTGCGTGTGGGGGGCACGGGGACAGAGCGGAGCCTGCGGGGCGGGACGGCGTGAGGGGACCCCTTCCAGCCCGGGCCCCACAGCCCAAGCCCCTTCCCGAGCCTCCCGTCCCCGCTGCCCGGGCAGAGCCGCTGCTCGGCAGTGGAGCACCGAGCTCGGTGCCGGGGGAGGCTCCGCGGCCCTCGGGGGATCCTCAGCAAAGAATTTGTCCTTATCTTGAGGAAGCAAATCCCCCTGCAGGAGCGGGGCTTACAGCGATGCTGTCGCTTCGTGACTCCTCAAGATCCATTACATTGCCATGAGCTGAGCAATGTGATTTTAATTTGTTTTTCCCCACCCTTCCTATGATGTGAGTACTTTATCCCATTAATACAGGCTGTGTGGCACCTGCCTGTTCGCCACTGCTGATGGCTACTGGATTTGAGGTTATGGCATTGATGTTCTTTTAAGTTTTTGGTTGGTATCTTCAGCTTTCTATGAGTGGCCTTCCCTAGCCTCTTTCATGCCATCAATAAAAATCCATTACATAACATCTGCTCTATTTTAAAAGTGAGCTGTAACTCTTTATTTCTCGGGAGCATGTGTAGAGCAACTTTGAAAACCAAAAAATGGTGTGCTTTAAAAACTAGAGGTGTGTGTGCAGTTTTGAGCAAGTGCTGCAAAACACAAGCACCTGTGTCTGGTGCCTTAAAATAATATTTATTTGAAATAAAATTAATTTGTTAGTCTTATCTGAGGTTTCTGTGATAGCATCAGTGGTTTTAAGTTTGACATTGGGTGTCAGTAATTTCTTCTCCAGCACTGCTTTGGTAAATACAACTTTTTCCTTTTCAGTACTTCCTATGCCAGGCAAAACACACTACAGTCCTTTAACTCCTCCCCTTTCTGGGAAAGGGAAACCACTCCTTCACTTCGAGTTTCATTTCTGCATCCTTATCTTTAGAATATAAATAGGCAAGTAAAGCTTTCTAATGAATATACTTTTAAAAAAGCTTAATATTAAACTTCCTTTTTTTTGCTTAATAAGCATTAAAATAGAAATAACCACTTTTGAAGGAACAGTAAATTATCTGTGCACATAGATCTGGGAAAGGCCAAAGGTATTTTGGGTGGAATAGCTGTAATTCTGAAGGGAAGAGGCAGAGATTTCCTTTGAAGTTCCTTGCACTAGTTGAGTGTACCCTATCAACTTTTCTTTTGCACGTGGCTGGACTTCACAAGCTTTAATAACTCCAGAGCATTCCCATTATTCTGTTTGATTGTGTTTGTTCTTCAGGTTCTTTTTTTTTCCTTAGAGCAGCTCTGGAAGGTGACAACTGTAAAAGCAAGGACCATTTTTTCACTCCAGTGAGTGGACTTTTCCAGCTTTGCCTGACAAAGGAGGATGTTGTTGTCTCTGAGACTTACAGCCCTGGAATATTATTCTGCATTTTTAAATAGGAGCTCTTCCTTCAGTGATGACTGTGTAGTCACCTCTCTCTGGCAGTACCCAAAAAATTGTAAGGGCACTGAGAATGAATGCACAAAAAAGCAGTAAATCTTCTGCTAGCCATTTATGCCTTTGCAGCCTGTCAAAGGCATGGATCAATTTCCCAAACTTGCTCCTACTTCTGCTTATTTTACACTAATTCTCATTCTTCCCCCCTCAGCCTGGATGGTTTTCTTTATGCCTGAAGCAGATAATGTCTTTCTTTGGTACTGAGGTTAGAGTTTTTTATTGTTATTTTCACTATGCACTTTCAAAACAAGCTCAAAATTCTGCTTCTGTCTTTGCATTTCACCTGTGTCTCTGTGAGTGTTCACGGCCTGAAGTTCCTGCAGGTGTGTCTTTCCAGCTCTTTTGCATTTCAGTGTCTTCAGCTTCTGTGAGTGAGCTTTGAAAACTTTGGGGGTTGTGTTCATTTTAAGAAGTTCCCTCTCAGACTGCTGTAACACCTGGAGTTCATTATCAGCTGTTTTAATAACAAACTCCATGGTCCTGCCTTCTCCTAAATCTGCATCAACAAAAGGCTTCAACCACTCTTCTGCACTCTTATCTTTCTTGTTCCTGTGCCTTGTTCACAATCCACATCCCCTTTAGTTACAGCAGCTTTCCAGCTGGTTTCTCAGCCAGATCCTCTTTCTGTCACCCTCTCCTGGTTATGTTTTCTGCTTCCCTTGCCTCTCCCAGAGCAGTCACATTCTGCCTGGTGTGATGCAGGTTTGGAGTGTGAAACCCACTCAGTTTTGCTGTAAGACAAAAAGGTCTTGGATTTCTACAGGGAGGTTTCAGCCTTGCTGTTTTGTTTGTGTTTCTTACCTCGAAAGAAAGGCCTTAAGTTGGAAGTTCGTAGAGACCCAGGAACAACATCTGCTTGGAGGAGCAAAGCTGAGTTTTGCTCTCTTTGCTTCCCCATCTTGTTCTCTGGATTGCTGTGCTCCAGATTGCCTTTTCCCTGGATCTGGCTTCCTTCTGGACAAGCCTTTTACAGCCTCTTACACCATGGCATTGCATCTGTCTCTGTACCTGCAATGACTCTTCAACAAACCAGTTCTCTTTCTAAGTGGGACCCAGTCTGCTGTTCTCATGTCCCACCTGACTGTGTTCAAGGGTGTTACTTTAGAACCTTAAATGTAAAGAATTTCTGGGATTATTTGGTAATTGGTAACAAAATTGTCATTAATACCATGTAACTGTTGTCAGGGCAACTTGAATGGGTGGCTTCAACATCAAGGTGTTACAAATGTAGACCAATTCCTGCCTTAATAATTAAAGAACTAGTGATCAGTGTTTGTTAGAAAGTGGTTTTATTTTTCTCTGTTTATGTGATGTTAAGAAATACCAAATGAGGTTATGAAGTAACTTGGGGGAGTTTTTGCTGCTTCTTTCTTCTAAATTTCATTTAATGCTTGTTTTGCAAGACTGCACATCTTACCCCCATTTCCCAACTTCCCTGTTCTCTCCGTGAGCTGGCATTGAACCCTCTGGCTGTGCTGTGCTTTGGGTGCCCTCTGTTCATGAGCAGTCTTGTTCCTTTTGGTTGTTCTCAATTCACAGAACACTATAAAATCCTGTCACGTTTTGGGATAAGATGGTTCAGCACTCAGCAAGATTAAACCTGTCTGTGTTGCTTGTGAAATGTAACAAAATCCCTTATCACTGAGGTAATCAAATGTATAAATAAATAAATATGTGTATATTTCAGTTAAAATGCACTTTAAACTAAGGCATACTTGCAACTTCTATTTCCATGAAGTAGTTCAGAGGGGGAAGTAAAGCTGTTCTTTGTGAGTTCTGTCTAAATGTGACACTTGGAATGAATCTAGCACATCTGTGATGAGAACCTGGTGCCTGTTCATGTGGCACCACAGGTTTTTCTCTGTAGCAATTTGAATTATGCATAAAATACAGTGAATTCAGCTGTAACTAGGTAAATCTGTCACTTGGCAACTAATAGGGATCCTGTGAGTCACTGCTGTGGGTATTCTCATTTTGTATCTATTTTTTATTTTGAAGTTTAGTTTCAAAATGTTCCAACTAAATGCTTTTTATTTGCAGGATCAAAGCTCAAATTCCTCACTGCGGTCTTGGAGGGGTTTTCAGGTAGGCTTGACATAAAATTTGGTTACATGGAAAGATGGGTAATAATGAAAATTATGATTGGAAGAGGAGTCCAATAAAATAAGTATCAAATGTGACCATGTGGCTCTGGTGCTATCCACTGTCTAAATCAGCAAGTCTGATCTTGAGCATAAAGCAAAGACAAAGAAAACTTATTTCAGCAAGGTCTGCAGGGAGTGAGAATCTTGAATTCAAGGGATGTTTCTGCATCCTAAATTCTATAATTTTAAAGTCTAGCCTCTGTCTTCACTAGGGTTTATAGCAGCTCAGAGACATGTCTTGTTTTAAAACCTTTGAGTTAACGAAAAACAATCTCATTTTCATATTTGGGATCTCCAGCTTGTTCTGATCTTTTCTATTGGCAAACCCAAATGGGATAAAAGATACACATAAAACACAAAAACCTTGATTAATAAGATGAGAAGGAAAAAGAAGTATTTTGACTACAGGAGATGATGTTATCTTCTCTTGGTTTAAATTTGTCTTCAGGAATGCAGAGACATGACTACAGCACCAGTCTGGTTGGTTGTGGGGGTACTGGGAGTGCAGAGGACATGCAGGGCAACCTGTGCGAGGTGCTGAATTCAGTCATGGCATTGTTTTATTTTGTTTTATTTTGCAGAAGGTGATTTTATTCTGAATCTCTGCTCTGTCTCTTCTCTCCAGTGCAGCGGGAGGCGCAACTGGACTGCGGCAAGAGACCTGCAGAGATACAGAAACCATTACCCAGTACGTGCTCCTGGGGCTGCTCCTCACCACTCCTGCCTGCAGGAACACTTCCTAGATTTGGGAGCACCTTTTTGCCTTTGCTTTACAGGCTCAGCACCTTGCAAGGATTCATTTGTGAGGGGGAAGGGATGATGTGCATGTGGGTGCATCAGAAACAAGCTGCTACTTTCCAAAGCACATTTTGAGGATTTAGCTTGAAATGTGTAGGGAATGTGAGGGAAAGCAAGGAGAAGTATTGCCTTTTAAAGGGTTGCTTCTTGTTAATTTCTTCTTCTCCTCTCCAGGATTTGAAAGAACCAGAGAATGAGGAGGATGAAGAGATGTGGAACTTAAGCTTTTACAAAAATGAGATTGCTTTTGTGCCCCATGGTGAGTACCTCGTGTGGTGGCTGCTTGATGCCATCTGCTGCAGCTAGTTGATAAAAGAGTAGTTTCATCCATGTGAGACAATAAGAAACCAACCAAAACCACCACCCAAACCAATAAAAACCCACCAACAACTTCAATTTTTAAATATTCCTGCTGTATTTCCCTTAACATTCTGGTGGTAGGAAACAAAGATTTTTTTCTGGCTGGTTGTCTTGTTGGAGAAGCTAATGCCTGTGTGTAAATATCTGTGTTCGGATAGTGAGCTGTGTGGAGTCACTGACTGGATAACTTTTATTTTAATTTGGTGTCATTTCTTGCCTGACCTTTTCCTTTTCCTTGCAGGTGTGCATATTGAAACTCTGCTTTCATCTTGGGTGGACAAATATGAAACACTGGAAGAAAACCATTCCTACATACAGTGGTAAATTGTTTGCATGAACACAGTGCCTCTCTAGTTGTGCCTCTTTTAAGTGTCAGGTGGATCTGTGTTCCTGATTTCACACAAGGCCCAGAATTACTTTAGTTAATTGAGTTGCATTCCTCAGGAAGCAAAGCACTAGAACTCCTGAAAACACAGGTTTCCAGTGCAGCTGTGGCAACAGATCTCAGTCATTTGTGGTCTTGGGGCACAAAGTTAAGGCAAGGAGAGAGATCCACATGAGCAAAGTTTTTTGTTATTGGTGTAGACAAGGCTTTTATGGGAGGGGTTTACTAGAAAACTACTTCTGTGTCCATAAGGATGGGAGTTCTCCAAGAGCTGCCTGTGATACCACAAATTTTGGAATCTTTTTTGGTTTTAACAAGTTGGGTACCCTGGGTTGGATGTCATCTTTGCTCATCTGGCCTGAAAATTCCTTTCTCTTCAGGCTGTTCCCTTTACGTGAACATGGGATGAACTGGCGTGCCAAGCCACTCACCTGTCAAGAAATCCAGGTATTTATTTTAAGCTTTTGGCTCTTTTTTCTTTGAGATCTGAAGCATGTTAGGATTTCCCCTAAATACCTTATATTTGAAGTCTAGTGGTTTTTTTTCCATTGTTTCCTTGGGGTTTTGGTGTGCACAGAGCTCACAGTGAAGTATTTGCCTGTCTTGTGTCAGCAAATGAAATGCTTAGTGATACAGTCAACTCTTGTTTAGAATTCAGGTACCACTTAATCTGGTGCAGGTAACTAGGGAGTTGCATTTTTTTTCTAATTGCTGTGTCTTGTTTTCAGGCCTTTAGGAAGTCCAAGGAAGTTATGGACAGGTTTATACGTGCTTACAAGCTCATGCTGGGATTTTATGGAATCAACCTGGTCAGTGAAGAAACTGGAGAACTTGAGAGAGCAGAGAATTGGCAGGAACGATTTGAAAACTTGAACAGGTGATTGTGTTGATGCTGTTGAGCATTTACTGCAGCCAGGCACTTCTTTGAAGGGGAAAAAAAAGTCTAAGCCTAGGAAATCCCCAGCCATTGAGGAATGGAGGCTTTTGTTGATAAGTGTTATTTAGTGAAAGTATTTTTAACTTTTATTCTGTTAAGCTACAAAATAGAAGCCTTTCCATATGGTTCCCTGATTGTTTATGAAGCACCCTTAATGTGTGTAAAATGCTTTGAGTCCTCGTGTGAAAAATGCTCTGCAAATGGGATGGTTTTATATTATTGCAGGTTTTGTGGAGTAAGTAACAACCCCTCCTGATGATATTAACCTCTTGAGAGGAGAGAGCATAATCACATAAGAAAAAAACAACTTGAAGTCCATCAAGTATTAAGCTAGACACAGCTGGCTTTTCATTTTTTATTTTTAGTCCTGAGGTTTTGGTAGCATCCTTTCATGCCTGTATTCTCACCACTACAGGCTTACCCTGCAGGGTCTCTGTCAGGGGCAGGACTTGTGTATCTGCCCCAGCATAGTGGTTCTTACTTACTGGTGGCTGATTCAGAAAGCCAAAACCTTTCCAAGCAGCTGAGATGATCAATCCTGTCAGCCCAGGAAGGGTTAGGAAGGAGCTGCTGAAGGGAAACAGCAGCAGTGGATGCCTTAAAAGTAAGCCCACCTGTGCTCCCATTTGCATTGTCAAATAGTCTTTAATGGCTCACAGTCAGTAAATGGTGAAACATTTTCCAGATGTCCCAGAGGTTACAGTGACTTGTAGGACTTTCCCTTGACAGCTTTGCTTATTTCCTTCAGGTTCAGCCACAACAATTTGAGGATTACTCGCATCCTGAAGTGCCTGGGGGAGATGGGATATGAAGACTATCAAGTGCACTTGGTGAAGTTTTTCCTTACAGAAACTCTTGTCGAGGAGACATTACCAAATGTCAAGAGAAGTGCCTTGGATTACTTCCTGTTCACTGTCAGAAGCAAAGAAAAGAGGAGGGAGCTCATCCACTATGCTTGGCAACACTTCAAACCTCAGAGCAGCTTCGTGTGGGGGCCTCGTGACAAACTCCAAAAGTACAGACCCCGCTCTGCCAAGCCACAGCTGCACCAAAGGCCTGAGGATAAACAGGACACTCTGTGTCAAGAATGTGGTGATCCTGTGGAGAAGGATCAGAGCCAGTCTTCAGAGGTGGAACAGAAAGCTGGACATGCTGCAGAGTTGCAGCCTGAAATGAGTGATGAACATGTAAAGGAGAAGATAAGCAAATGTGTTTTGAAGGTAGGAGATGATGAAGAGGAGAAAGAAGCTTCATTTGCCCAGCTGGAGGAAAAGGATTTAAAAAGTGAAGCTGAAGAAGGGCAGGGCACTGCAGAGAATGACTGCACAAAGGAGAGCAAGAAGAGAAAACTGAATGCAAGTTTGGCAGATGCTAAAGGGGATGGATCATTGAAAAACTCTGCTGATATTGAAAACATTTCCCATAATCTGGGAGAGTGTGCAATTGATGCAGAGATCCCCTCCTCAGACCCAGTCTCCCAGGCAGAAGAGAATCAGGAAGCACTGAAGGAAGATGATCCAAGCACCAAGGAGCCAGCGGCGCCGGAGGCCACGGATGCAGCTGTGAAACGCAGGAAAGTTGATAAAAGAACATTGAGAGGCAAGCAAGTCAACCTGGCCATAAACCTGAGCATGGGGCCCTCAGCTTCTGATGCCAAGGCAAATCCATCTGCTGCTAATGGTGAGGCTGGAAAAGAAGGTGTCAGTGAGAAAAATGGAGCTGTGGAAGTGCCAAGTGAGAAGGGGGGTGGTGGTGGTGGTGATGCAGATGGTGGGGCTGTGAGACCCCCCAGGACTGGCTGCACTGCTCCAATCAAGGATGGCTGGAAGTTGAGTGGAGATCAAAACTCAGCAGGGGGTGATCAGCACCACTGCAACAGCAAACTCCTGGGGGGTAAAAGTGAACTAGATGGGGTAGGACAGCAGGAAAAAGTGGAAAAGGCAGGTGAAAAAGGGCAAGCAGAAGACACAGACAAGAAGCAAGCTCCAGAGGGTCATGAGCAGAGCATAACACCCACTTGTCCTGAAGAAAACAGTGCTGAAGTCCCACCAGAAAAAGGTGAAGGCTCTGAGAATGGAGCAGAGCCTGGTGGAGAGCAGGGAGCAGCAGAGTGAGAGCAGCACAGCGAGCACCCGAGCCAGCGGAGATGGCACTGCCCTGTCTGCTGGGAGCCAGCTTTGGTGGCTTGGAGAACTGAATAAACTTCCTTTGGGATGATCCAGCTGGCCCCTGTCTCACTTTCACTCTTCCATGGTTTTTTAATCATCTCTAGTAAACTCACTGAGATCCAGCTCTTGGTTACCCTAAAGAGGAAAACTTTATTTGCTCATCTCCACGGACAGGCTGTGTCCTGTTCCTGGGTTTTATCTGATGTTCAGGGCTATCTTGGAGCAACGGGGATTTTTGCACTTTGCTTTGATTCTGGTTATGTCCCTACTGAAAGAGAAGAGGAAAACTGATCTGTCTCCTTGTTTGAATTACCTAAGTATTTATTAAAGACACGATTTTTAATGTAAGACAGCATGACCTAATTTGCCAGGCCTTTCTACTATTGTGTAACTTCTGTTTATTATTGTGGAAGGCTGTAGCTTCCCAGGAGTTTTTTCCTGGCAAAAGTGCTGTTTCTCTAAAAGAGATGAGTATATGGATTTGACATGATGTCAGTGTAGTTGCCTCTCCTCCTATAAGGAAAGTAGGTTTGGCTTTAGACTGGGATAAATCTGTAGCCAACATGTATCTCTGACCAGTATGAACCTTTGTGTAGAGATTCTGCTCTCTGAGGTGCAAAGTGCTGAGTAATTATTTCTCTTTATCCCCGCAGAGGTTGCTTTGTAGTTCTTGTTAGAGTTAAGACTACAAATTGCCTACTGGTTTCTAAGAGAAAAAGTTCCAGGTTTTGCATAAAACTGCTTAGAGCTGCTCTTCCCCATGTTTTCCAACCACTTTATGGTCTTCCACAGATTTTTTTTTTTCTGTCCATGACTGTTTCAGAGGCCCTCATTTCTCAGTTGCCAAAGCAGCACAAATATTTCCCAGTGCATTTTTTTCAGCCTTTGCTGGTAATTTGCAGTGGCCTGGGGGGGCTCTTTCCTGCAGGCCCATGGCATGAGGTTTGATGTGTCAGATCCAACCTGTTTCCTACTTAGGGCAGGGTTGCTTTGCCTTTAATGTCAGACAGCCAGGGCATGTTCCAGTGCAGCATGTCTGGAAACCACTGGGCTTTGTGGGGCAGCTAATTGAAACGTTAATTGGAGAGGCTACACTTGTCTGGTTCATTTATTTCCAGCCCTCAAGAATTTACTTTCAGACCTTGCCAGCTCTTTGCCTGCCTCAGTGTTCCTGACCTCCCTGTCAGCTGTTTTGCCACACTACACAATATTCCACCGGGTCTGAAGGAGCATTAAAACAGTTCAGCACCTTCACTACTAAAAATTTACAACAGAGGATCTGTTTCATGAAGCAGAGGAAATTGTTTCCAACAGCCCAAAAGTCTGGACTTGCTGTTTGCTCAGGTTGTTTGGGTTTGCTTTGAGGTTCTTTGGTGCTGTTTGGTTTGTGTAGGAGATGGCCAGAGAGCAGATGCAGCAGCTTGTGCAATATCAATGTTTTTCCTCTCTGCTACAGCTCTTCAGAAGCTTTATCTTTCAAGGAATTTGAGGAGTGATTTGCCTTCCCAGACTGTAGGTTCTGATCCAGCATGCCACATATGTGTGTGGGAATAAAAGTCTGCAAGCCTAACGTCTGATGTTCATGGTCACACACGTACTGAAAAAAGGCTTTAATGTTTTTAAAAGACTTCTTTCTTCTTAAGAACAGATGGAGGTAAATAGCCAAGAAGGATACACTTAACTACAGATAGAAATACTTGAAGATGTTGAGTGAGAATTCTTTCCTAAAAGATTCCTAAGAATTGTTAATTGTGGCTTTTGTACAGATTTATAGTAATTTTCTTATTTAATGAAGTTTTCATTGTGAATATGTGCTCAGTTGGGGCATAGATCCTATATCTTGTTATGGTTTTGTGTTTAATGGGATTTCACTCTGGTCCCCAGCCTGGAGTGAGTGCTCAAACCAACCCCTTCCCTCTCCTACCAGGTTTACTTTTGGCTGTAGGTGTGTGTGGTGAGTTCACAAGGTGTTTGCCAGCACTCAGAGCTGTATCACAGAGTCTGTTATGTTAATTCCCCTATTAAAGCATGACTTTACTGCATATCCGTTTCCATTTATATTTTTTCATCTTTGAGGGTAGGATATGACCGTGTATTTGCCCACCCCCCTGGAGCCATGAGCTGTTGCTTGGTTCCCCCCAGCAAGTGTGTGCTGTGCTGGGCTCACCATGGCCCACACCTGCTGTTTCTTCCCTGTGGAGGTGATGCCCAGTCTTCCTCCATCTCTAAAACATTCCCAGTGAATGTTTTGGAGGAAAAGACCCCCCCCTCCATGCTGTTTGTTTAATGATGTGCTTGGAAATCATAGAATTGCAGAATGGTTTGGGTTGGAAGGGACCTCAAAGTTTATCTTGGTCCAACCTCCATGCCAAGGGCAGGGACACCTGCCACTGGACCAGGTTGCTCAAAGTCCCATCCAGCCTGGCTTTGAACACTTCCAGGGATGGAGTGTCTGCTTGTATCAGAATGTTTTGTATTGCTTTTGCAGCTCTTCTCCCACAGGTGTTGTGGTGCTCTGCAGAGCAAACCAGGATTCTGCTTGGAGCATCCCCTGGGGCTCCTGCCCAGCCTGGCTGTGGGAGCTTCAGTTCAGGGTTCTTTTCCCTCAGGACACAAGAACAGGGCTGTATTTGTGGTAACATTTAGTCTAAGTCATTGTGTCCCCTCAGCTGTGATGAGAGGGTTACTGGAAATCCTTTTGGTCTGTGGGATGGTCTTGAAGGTGGACACTCCCAGAGCCCTTCCTGTGCTGGTCAGGGGCAGGCTCCACCTGCTGCAGCCCCTCAAGCCCTGGCTTGCTCTGGACAAGGTGTGGCTGAGGAATTTGGGTCTCCTTTGCCTTCCCTCCTGCCACCAGTTGGCCTCAGTGTGGAGGAGGAGGTACCAGCTGTGCAAAGCTGCTCTCCCTCTTCGGGGTTTGGGGTGTCTAATAAAGGACTCCAGTTACTCTGAAGCCATCAGAAGACTTAAAGACACACATTCCCTTTCTGTCCCCAGCTGCCTGTTCCACAGAATCGTGCAGGAACTTGGTAAATCTGAGTCCTTTATCCCTCTGCCAAAGCTCTAGGAGTACTGGCTGCTGGGGAGCTGGACAGACAAACACTGTGTGCTCCTACAAAGCCTCCTGTTGCAAAGATGCCAAGCTAAAATCAGGTATTTCAGTTCCTAAGCTTTGATTTTCCACTTTTCCTCTTGTGTTCTAACCAGATGAGCTGTGTCATTTCAGCCCTGAGGAATCTGGCCACTGTTCCTCTCCACTTCCAAGCCCTGCTTTGGATGAAATTGTCTTTAATCAATAAAGGGAATCGTGAAGCCCATTGCAGGAGATGCATCTTCATGAATCTATTGCCATTTGGGATCACCAGGCAGGGAACTGTCCTCCTCTTACTTCCTCACAGTATTTCAAATATTTCTTCGTGCCTTTGAGAATTTTCCTCCTTTTTCCTTCCCCCTTGTATCTGTCTGTGATTGTCTGTTTTCTGACCAGCATTCATCACTTCTCAAGGAATTGGTGCTCTTCAGATCACCCTAAAAAAACCCCTTGAAACCAGATGTGAACAATTTCCAGAGCTAACAAAGCACCTCACTAAGCAGTAAGTGCATTTCTCTGTAGCCATCGTGCCCTGTTACAGTAATGTCCCTGCTGGAGTTAGGTGGCCTCGGGCACTGAAAAACTCACCCTGTGTTGCTTTTTACCTCTCCAGCACAGAGGTCGTGATGGACTTTGGGAGATGTCCTGGGTGAGACCTAAGGAACAGCTCTGTATTTGCAGCTGCAGTAACCCAGTTTTGCTCCTGTGTCCTGTCTCCCTGTCCAGCCCTTCCACAGGCTCCTGGAGCAGGAGGCTGGGGCTGCCCAGCAGGGCATGAATGAGAGCTGCTCTGCTGCCTGCTGCTCCCCCTCCTTCTCCCACCTCCTCTCCTCCAAGCTCGGCCCCTCTCGCCTTGCTCCAGCTGGAGCCACAGGTTTATCTGGAGGCGAGGAGTCTCTGCTCTGTAAGCTGAGAGCCGGGAGGAGGAGGAGGGATCTGCTGGACCCTGGAGGAGAAAGGGTTTGGCCGCCCCGGAGGAAAAGGGAGAGAGGCAGAGCCTCACCATGGCTGGAATCTCTGCTCTTGGGCTCCTCTCCCTGTGTCAGCTCTTGGCCACAGCATCAGCTCAGGTGAGAAACCTCATTTGTGTCTTATGCTCCAGGAAAAACCTGTAAGGGTAAAAAAGAGTGATCTGTGTGTGTTGTACCTGTGGGGTGAAATGTGGCAATAGGCAGGTTATTATTCGAAAGTTTATTACAAATGTGCACCTGGGTTTGTACCTGTGTGGGTATGTGTAAAAATTGCTGCTTTCTGTTTCTGTAGAAGTGGTGTTTTCCCATTCAGGACTGGAATTATGAGAGGGAAAGCCTTGGAAAGGGAAGATCTGTTGATGCAAGAGAAACAGTTTGCTTTTAAATGAAGTAACAGATTTCCAGCGAAACTGATCTGATATGATCTGATCTGGGTCTTTATCTGAATCAGAATTTCTTACTCATTCCCTCAATCAGTTTTCAAATTTTACACTTACAGCATGTTTAACCCTTGCTCAGTTGAGACATGAAGCTGTATTAAACTTCCCTGTCTGGTGTTAATATTATTGTCTGGGGAAGCGACTCCTCAGTGAGTTTTTCATTGTTAGTGAGGAATTTTCACAGCCTGACTTGGGAATTCAGAACTCTGCTGTGAGCAGAGCTGCTTCTACAATGAAACCTTTGTTCCCTGAAGCTACAGTAAGTTGCTCTTTGGAGCCCTCTCCATACAGAAGTCATTTATTGGACCTTTCTCTCCTTCCCCCCACCTCAGACCTTTCCAAATTCCCAGATTTTCAAGTGACACCCTGCTCAGAGAGGAGACTGTCCCTTTCTCCTCCTGTCTTCATTGGTGTCTGCCTGGCTTTGCCATCACCCCATCAGACTGGGGCTATAAATTAATTATTTCTACCAAGCACTGGGCACCTTTTCCATGGGCTTTGCATTTCCTCCTCTGCCCAACCCAAAATGTGCCTGTAGTCAGAACAATTTCCTGTACAACGAAACCCCTTTGCTGCCCAGTGTCCAGTTTGCATTCCCAGTATAGGCCACCAGTAAAAGGAGCTGGAGATGTGCTTGCACTGCTCCGGAGCAACTCTGAGCCCACCCAGGCTGGCAGGGAGTGCAGATTTAGGGTTAAGCTGTTAAGGACTTGGCCATTGATTTCTGATCTAGCCCATGTCTTTCTTCTGATGGAAAAACAAGCTCTTGTCTCTCACTTTTCCCCAGTCCCTTCCAAGAATTGGACCACAAGGCCCTCCTGGACCACAAGGACCCCCTGGACCAGCTGGCAAGGACGGCATTGATGTGAGTGCCACAGGGCAGGGGCTGGCTCGGGCCAGGGGTGGGGCAGGGGCAGAGCCCAGGGGCAGAGAAGCTGCTCTTGCTCTCCAGGCTGTCCACAGCCTCTGGACATCCCTGGGGGATGGACCTGGAAAATCACTGTCCTCGTGCTGCAGGAGCCTGAACAGCGAGTGGAGGTGCTGAGCGGGTTCTTTGCAGGATCAATCCCCTGTCCCCAGGGAGAGCTCAGGGGTTTGTGACCCTGCTTGCAAAGTAGAATTTTTCTCTTTTTGTGCAAGGTTGGGTGCAGGGGTACAATGTGTATGGGGTCAGCACACGTTCAGCAGTTCAAAGATTTATGTGATGCTTCAGAGCATCTGCATTTCTAGAGAGGCTACAAGAGACTCAAAATGCAGCACTGGACACTGCTTTTGTCTTATTAGTTTTATTTCAATATTGTCATCATGGTTATCCCTCACTTTGGCACATGATGTGTCAGGATCTGGCTCTTGTGTTGCCAGACATGAGTTTGGAGTGGCCCAAAAGGCAAATAAAATGAAGAGCCTTTGGTTCAGCAGGCAGTTCCTTACACCTACTGCAGAGGGAGAAGACTACGTAACCCAGGACTTAATGGAGGAGAAAACCTTGTTCTGTTACTTTTAATTGGTGTTTCCATAGAAATTAAAAATATTGCTTCTATGCATCTGTTGGATAAGGACTGAATTGTGTCCTGTAGTTGGCAGTGGATAAAATGAGCATCAGATGGACCTTCAGCAAGACCACATCAAATGCAAAAGTCTCTGCTTTGATTTCTAGTTTGAGCAGCTCTTGTCTCTCTGAGTTGCCTATGGAATAGTGCAGGGGTTTTAAAAACTCATCTGAAGTACATTCATTGGAATTGGGCCCTTAAGCAATCTTGAAAAAATCTATTCATTCCATGCAGGTCATTTTCTTTTGAATAAGGAGGTAAAAAAAAAAAAGTATGAGTTCCCTGGTACACGGTGAACAAGGAGTGTTTGTGCCTGCAGTGGGGAGCTTCCCCTGCAGCTCCCTGAGCCAGGCTGGGCTGAAGAGAGAACCTCATTGATTTCCAGCTGCTCCCTCTGAGTGTTCTTTTGGCTGAAGGAGTCTGTATTCCTGGGAATCTCCCCCTGGTTTTGTGGTTCAGAGAGAGATGTTCAGAGCTGGCACCTCGGCAGCTTCCAGCTGTTTTTTGTGGTGTCACAAAAGGCTTCAGGGGACACCCCAGAAGAGGACAGAGGCCAATGGTTCCCATTTGTAGCAGTGGAGTCTCTGCAGCAGGACATTGCTGTGGCCAGCACGCTTTGGGAAAGGCTGGCTGTGATCCACTGTGGAAGCAAAAAGAAGATTGGGAAGGATGAAACCTTTCAGACTTCAAGTTTCAACTTCTGCAGAGAGGAAGTGGGAAAGAAACCCTGTAGTTGTTCAGTTCCTGCTTTCTACAGGATATTTAATTCTGGAACAGCACCAGCATGGCTTCTGATTGCTCTTGGAAACAGGAGCCCAGTGAGGTGTCAGTCATGTGGACCTACCCCTCTTTATCCACAACTAAAAGCTTTGGAAGGCTCCCCGTGGGACAGGATCAAATAACATCTAATTAATGTGAAGAACTTAGTCCTAATAAATCAAATGGCTGAGTGAAGTGTTTCGGGTGCAAATTCCTGCAGTCCCAACTTCAGTCTGGAGTTTTGGCTACACAGAAATTGTCTCTAATTTGAACAGACTTGAAGCCCATCCCTCATATGGATAGAGGATGTCAGGTGCCCTGTTCAGGGGAGATGGTCTGGATCCCAGGGGCAGGCTCCAGGATGGTTCCTGCTCTTCAACAAGAAACTGAGTCCTTTCAGGAATTGCACAGGAGGAGATGCTGGACTGTGGCTGGTGTTGAGCAGAGTCACACAGCCTCCCTGCTTACAAGCTGCCCTTTTTGTGTCAGTACACTCCAAAAAATGATGGTATATAAAATTCAGCACTGCTCTACATTTTCCTAGTGCTGCATGGGCAGGGTCATGTGGATCCTGAGTAGCAGTGTCAGTTATGCCACTGCAGAGTGAAACCATTATTTTATTTTTCTTTTTGTGCTGAGAGTGTTTTTTTAGATTGCAATTGAAAATTTTCTGCACTGTATTCCTGAACTCTGTAAGCCACTCCAGCCAGGTCATTGTGACAGGTGACTTTGGATGAAAGTGGTGTGGGAGTGCTGCTGGATGTCTTTGATCTGGGTGAGTGCTGCTGAGGTGTTCAGCAGTCTCTTACCACCAGCTGTGAGCACTGAGAGGTGCAGAGCATGCAGCTGAATTATTCAGGCTATCTCCTTGGATGAACTCCATCAGCACAATTTCTCAAAGGTCCAGCTTTCATCCCTGCCTTTCAGGGGGGCTGCAACATTAAGTCCCTCTGAAATATTTTATAATTAAAGCCTTTAACAAGCTTCTCGTTTCATACCCAGTAACAAGCAAAATCTCTCTCTCCCAAGACTAGCAACAGCATGTTTTGATGGAAAGAATTAGTGACAAGTTCCTGTGAATTATTTCTGGAGATGTAATTCCCTAAATTGCTAATAAGCAATTGTCACTTCTCAAAAATCAAGCTTTTTTTTTTTTTTTTCCCCATGCTTTCTGTCTCCTGGCTTGACTTGCTGAGAAGGAGTAAACTTCCAAATAGCACCAGGAGAGCACTTCCTTTTGCTGACAGCCCTTGCTCTAATTCCCAGTGACCTGGCACTGGGGGTACATACCCTGATTAGGGTTTGGATCCAGCTCTCTGAAGTTCTGGTGCTCCTGCAGAGTCCTGCAGGGGTCCACCACGGCAGGATCAAGGTTTAAGATGGTCCCCAGCAGCCTTTGCTGGTGCTGTGACCTCCCTGTGCAGATTCCCACCAGAGAGGCAAGGAAAAATGCAAGGGGCTGGCAATCCCAGGTGCTGGAGGGGGAGCAAACCACCCCTACAGCCATTTCCAGCTGCCTTTTCATTTCAAAAGAACAGCTCCTTTCATTTCCTGGTCAGGGAATGTTCCCCAGCCATGCTATGATAACTATTTATGGAAAAGCTGTGGGCAAAGGATACTGAAGGAGTTGCTTCAGCAAGTCAGAGCATAAAGATGCCTCTGTTCAGGCACCCTCTGGTCGGTCAGTGGTGCAGGACATAAATCCTGAGCAGCTCCAGGCTGGAGGGATTTGCCCACAGCCTTCCCAGTGAATACAGAACCGTGCTGTAAATCCCACAGCTCTGCACACACCTCCTGCCCCATGGTGGGATGGTGTTATCTCCAGCCTTGCTCTATTAATAACCACCCTTCTTCCACAGACATTTTCTCTTTCCAGGGTTGCCCCTTCCCTTCTGCTCACCCACAATGCCTCTCACAATATTCAGTGCACTTACCCTAAAGCCAGGAGGGCAGGGTAACCTCTGGACAGGGACACAAAGTGTTTTTCTGTGGGATGAGTTGGAAACCAAGCTCCTGCTGTTCACAAATGTTTGCTTCTTTTGGGGCCTAACAATAAAATACAAACTTTTGTCTGGAGTCCACACACATACTTATGAATGGCATTACAACTGGCTGAGCTGGAAGAAGTGATTAAAGACTTCCAAAATGTTGTCTCACAAACACCTTTAATGCTGTTCTTAAAAGTTTCTTTTTATTACAATGGAGAAAAAATAGAGTGCTTTTGAAATATTGTATGAAAATTGTGTTCAATCCAGATTGTGCAATTGGATTAGGTGGAAATCAGTTGGGGGCTGTGCCTGTTTGCTTCCCCTGTCTGAGTTTAGTCATATGAAGAAAATCATTGTAGACAATTTGTTCATTCTTCACTTTGTGGTAACCCCCAGCTCCTGGCAGTACCACAGCTCCATACTGTGCCCTGGAAAGCTGGAGTTTATCCCTGTATCCCTCTGTTTCACCAGGAAGATGTTTGGAAGCTGTGACACCCATCCAGTTTCCTCTCTGCCCCGCTTGCAGCCAACCCCAAGTGCAAATAAATTCTAACTCTGTCTGGAAGAAGTGGAATGTTCTGGGGGCACTGTTCAGGAGCAGTGGTTCTCTCTGGGAGGCTGGGGATGTGGATTTCCCCAAATCTGCTACTGTAGATGTTGGAGAAGGCTCATCCTGCTTAGGGGGTAGCAGGGTTTAGAGCATCAGCTCATGAGACTGAGCCAGGTAAATCCTGGAGTGGGCACGAGGAGAGGTTTGAGTGCAGCTGGGAACACCCTTGTTGGAAAAAGTCAACAAAGGTTCAGCACTAACCCTTTTTTCCCTTTCCTCTAGGGAGAGCCAGGCCCTCCTGGTTTGCCAGGCCCACCAGTAAGTATTTCCTGCTTGGCATTGACTTGTCCATCCTTTAAGAGGACACAGGACACTCACAGCCTCACTTTCCTCCTCATCTGCCACAGAATTCCCAGCAGTGGGGATGCTCAGCACTGCCCCAGGGGACAAACACATTCTCCTGCTTCATTGCTATCAGTGACATAGAATGAAAGTTAAATTAATGAATAAGTGAGATAAAGCTTGTGTATCACCTGTATGGTGACAGGTGTCATGGCACCAAGCCACATTATGTGGTTATTTTTGGCACTGCTCTGAGTCTGCTCCAGCCCCTCAGCCTGCCAAGGGGTGCTCAGAACTACCAGCTGGCAGAGCCCTTTGCTCTGGCCACTCACTGCATCCCTTCCTACCCTACTAAGAGCAGCATGTGAGCACGTGGGAATGAGCCAAAGCACTGAAATTTAGGATTTGGATATGGATTCATAGCAAGATTCACCTCTCTTCATGGGATTCTCCCGTGTTGCATGGTGTAAGATTAACACATCAACAAATGAGCTTCCATCCTTGCATCCCTGCCATGTTTCTCTTGTTATTTTGTTATAGTAATTGACTGTTTACCTCATGTAGGGGCCAAAAGGTGCACCAGGGAAGCCTGGAGCTGCAGGTGAAGCTGGATTGCCTGGCCTTCCTGGAGTGGATGTGAGTATTGTGTCATCTTCTCTTGGGTTTTTTAAACCTTTCACCTAGGCAGGAATGTTTTCCTGATGTGTTTCATCAGCCTTCTCTGTGCCTACTGGAGAAGGAATGGGAGCCCTGGACCTACTTCTGTGTCTTGCATATCAGGAGAAATTGAAGGAGAAGCAGCTCTAGGCTGAATTAAGGAATATGAGAACAATTTTGAGATGTGTTGCTGCCAGGGTGGCACTGTCTTGATCTTTTGGTTTTTTTTTTTTCACAGGGTTTAACAGGAACTGATGGCCCACCTGGCCCAAATGGGCCTCCAGGAGACCGTGTGAGTACCTCATTAGATCCTGAGTCCCTTTAAATGGTCATTGTCACTGATTGTAGGGATGATCTTCACATTCTGCTGTAAATTGGTGATATTCAAGTGTTGATTCTGATGTAAACCCTTGCAGAATACCTGGATCCTTGAAATGCAGCCCCAGGTGGCTTTTCATTGGGCAGGACATGAAATCCACCTTTCACACTGCTTTGGACCTGCTTGGGTTGCCTCAGTGGTGGCTGTACTGGGGATGTTTCAAGTATCCAAAAAGTTTCTTGAAGCAGTCAAGACTCAGTGGTGAAGTTTATCAAAGTGAAGTGATTTTGGCCTTTACTTGCAGTCTGAGTTGGCAGATCTGTGTTGTTTATAATTAATACTACTGTGTATTAATTGTTTGAACTTTTGCCTTTTATTATTTCTGGAACTGTCCATATGGTAGCATTATTAGTTGCCATAGTGTTCCCCAGCCAGCCTAGCAAGAAATAAAAGTTTTTTCTGCTTTCTGCATGTTCTAGCTCTGCTGAGGGGCACCACAGGGACAGAGAAACAGCTGCCAGAGATGATACAGATGTCCTTCAGATCATCCACAGTCATCACCTCCTGTTAGGCCTCCCTGTGACATTAAGGAATAATCATTAATGAGCCACTCAGCACAGACTGTGATCCAGCATGGCTATTCTCCTGTCTCCCAGATGGCAATATAAGGCTTGTGTCCACAGCTGGCTTGCTGGCCTCTTGCACTCAGGGCTGGAGTTTTGTAACCTGTTCAGTATATCCCAATAATCCACTTGTTGGCCCAAGGATTTACTCAAACCTAAAATATCTGTGAGTTATTTAAGGGGATGAGCAGTACAACCATGTATTTGTGATATGCTCTTCTTCCTCTCCCATGTGACAGGCAAAGTTTGTGTGGCCACTGGCAAAGTTGAGTGGCAGGACCCAAATACCCCGGTCACAGCCCCAAACCTCTGCCCATCACTACCACCCTAAACCCCACTCCTTTTCTGTCCCTTGTGCCCATCTTTCTCCCCAGAGATCCAGGCCACTCTCAGACATTCTGTGGCAAGAGCCCAGCAGCATCTGGGAGCAGATCCCTGATTTTTAAAGTAAGAGAGCTCAGAACCACCCGTGGAAGGCTGTGAGCAGTTCTGTGCCCTGTTTTGGGCTGGGTGGCAGTGCTTGCCCATGCCCACGTTAGCACACAGCTCCTGCCTTGCAGGGTGATTGAGCAGATAATTTTTGGGCACAGAAATCCCTCTCTGGCTGCTGGGCAGGAGCCCCAGGCAGAGCTGCCCTCGCTGCACGCTCGGGTTTGCTGGGCTCTCCCACTTCTTGTAACTCAGTCTGGCAGCGTGGGGCACGCCTGGGACCCCTCATCATTTATGGGAGCTTTTCAAGGTCAGTGGTCCATCTGGGAAATTGTTTTAATTGGTCTGATAAAACCTGGGAAAAGGGAAGACTTCTGAAAGCTTCAGCACTCTAAATGGACATTGTTAGCCCGGCTTTTTTTCTCCCTGTCTTGTAGAACATATCTCAGTCTTGCAGGACTCACTGAAATAAGCTGTTTACTTATTGCTGTGGGTTTGAATTCATGCTTAACACTCTGATTTCTTCTAAATAAGCTTAATTTTTTGAATTGGAGTGTCTGAGAGTAAAGCTGTTTAGCATAGGGAAGTGGGCTCGTGGAAGCCAGTTTTCAGTAATGATTTATTGCCAAACATTTCCAAAAATATTTTTATCTTAAATATCTCCTGCATCCATTAGCTTTTCTCCTGCTTCTGCTTAAAGACTGATTAGATCAAGTCTACTTGTTTTTTCAATTTTAAAACCCCTTTATTTTTAGCTGGGGTTGAGCTGGGTCCTGACCTCCATGTTAAATACTGGTGTCCTGCATTGCAAAGTTCTCAAAGGCCATTTTGAAGTTTGTTGCTTTCCAATGAAAGCAAAAAGGAAAACATAATTATTCACTTCTATTTATGAATGTCATAATAATCAAGTGTTTTCTACACTCCATAGCCATCTATTCACAGAGTAAATTAGTACAAAATGAAAAATTATGGTGATAGTGTTTTCTAATCAAAAGAGAAAGAACATTGTTACCAGGAGAATGAGTCGAATCAGACAGTGTTATTAAAATTGAGATGTAAATTAGAGTCTTTCCTTTGCCTTAATGCAGTAGCATCAGCTCATTCAGGGACTTCAGGATCTCTTACCTTACCAGGAATGTTCACTGCTGCATTCTGCACCTTACACCCTCCAAGGTATCAAAATTAGGGAGTGTAAAGGGCCAACGTTTGGCATTTTGGGTGCTCTGCTATCTTTCTGGCCTGTGGGACAAAGCAGAAAGGGGCGATGCAGCTGCTTTCAGAATTAGGGTGCAAGTCAGGAGGTGCCAGGAATTCAATGTTTTCCTGGCAGGAGAGATCCCAGCTTGTCCCTTACAGCCAGCAGCAGTTGTGAGGATTTTTAGCCTGCAGATAAAAGTGACTGGAGGCAGAGCAGAGTAACCTGCAGCAGGAGAAATGAATGAGCTGACACTCACAGCGTGGCTGACTTTTATTGGATTACTGTCCTCTGCTCACAAGACCACTCTTAACAAGGCCTTGGGTCCTCTGTGTCTTTCTCCTTAAGCTTAACAAGGAAAACATTTCTAATCCCCTTTGGCCCACAGAACACGAGCAGAGGGCAGGTGTCACCCCTGGGGTCACAGTGGGAGCTGTGTGTGCTGGGATATTCTCCAGGTCAGCCCATCCACCTTGTTCTCCTGCTCCCAGGGGCAGACACTGTTTAATTCCAGCTCAGGAAATCTGCTCAAGATGTTTCTGTGCAGCATTTTGGGGGCGTTTGGAACAGAGGTTTGGGCCATGGAAGCTTTGTCCTGCACCCTGCTCCCCTGGAAGCTGTCCCTGTCCACGGCAGGGGGGTGGAGTGAGGTCCTCTTTAAGGTCCCTTCCAACCCAAGCCATTCTGGGATTCTGTTTCAGAACTATCACCCATAATGAATTTTACAGCCTGCTGGCCAGCTGGCAGCTTTGCAATGCAGCAAAGGGATTAAGGAGGTCTCTCTGTGTTCTTATCTTCAGTCAAGCAGGAACTTCACAGCTTCAAGAGTGACTTAATTCTAGTCTAAGCCATGAGCTCACCAAGCTCCAGTCAAGCCTAAGAGTGGGAATGAAATTGGGAAAAGGAGATGGGGAATTTGCCAAGGAAGCAAGTGAAGAAGCAGAAGCTGCCAAATCTTTGGCTTTGCTTGAAAGGAAAATAGATGAATTAATAAAATTCACTAGAACAAGTCCAAATTTTGTTAATAGTTTTAGGAAACTTAGTAATTGGATCTGCAATATGAATGTATTATGAATGAGAATATTTCAAGTAGATAGAATTCAAGTTATGAACATTTAGATATTCATGGAAGATATTTAGATATTCATCTGAGGCCAGCTGGGACTTCCAGAGTAATTATCCATAAGTTTTTGTCCTTATATGTGTGAATTCAGCTGAGCATCTCCAGTTGTGTCCTGTTTCTGCAAGACACTGCTGGAGTTTCCAAGCAAATATTGGTGTCAAGGAGAGCAGGCCTTGGTGACTCCCCATATGGAGATTTCTCTTTTATCCCTGCTAATTTTTATCCTCTTTTATTCCCATAGGGTGCATTAGGACCTGCTGGGCCACCTGGACCAGCTGTAAGTACCTCCAGAGCAGCACATGTGATGAAAGTGTGGAATATTGTGCCAAAACCATCACCAAGAAAGGATGGGAAGCTTTGTATCCCAGACAAAAGGATCAAAGCCTGAATGAGTGAATATATTGTTTGAAATGTTTAAATATGTATGTGTGACCTGTTCTGGTAACACAGACCTGGTTTTATTCTCTGAGGTGCTCTGAAAGCAAACCAGCTTGGGGTAGAGACTGACAGATCAAATGCTATCACAATTATTAGACATTATGTAATGTCTAATCAAAATTAAAAGGAAAAGAAAAAGGAGAAATAGATAAACTGGAATGTTGTCTTCCTCTCCATGTCCCACTCTTGTGCCACCACACATCTCTTTTCTCACAGACATCTCATAGGTAACAGGGATGGAAAGAGAATGCAAATTATTAGAGGCAACAAAAGAATTCATCAAGACTCTGCTCTGATTGCAAATTATAATCATTAGGGGCAAGGGAGTGATAAGGAAACTTAGAACAAAAAAAAATTAGCAGTGTTTTTTGAGGTTTTCTTTTATTCCTGTGTGCTCAATTTCTTAGTCATCTTTTACTGTTTCAAATGTTGTTTTCAGGGCAAAGGACTACCAGGACCTCCAGTAAGTAATAAGAATATTTTTTTCAAAAAAAATTATAAATTAAGATTCTGGTTTTATTTGATACCCTGAATGTTGCAAACCCACCCCAGGCCTCAGGTCCTTCTACTGTGCCAGGCAGAGGGATGTGGAGTTCTGCAGATCATTGACCCTGTGGGGTTTTTATCCTTGCCCCCACCCTGGGGAAGCTGGCTCTGGTGTAAATTCAAGGCACAGCAGCTTTGTAAACAGTGGAAGTGACCAACTCTGGGGCAGCTTTTGTTTGGTGGGTTTCTGGGAGCTGCCCTCTGCCTGAGGGATGCAGACTGGCAGTGAATTCCAGGGGAATGTGGAGTAAAAAGCAAAGTGTGCATTGGGAAGCTGCTGGTCTGGTGCAGGATGGAGCTCCTTGGGGGGACTGGGCAATGGGGACAGCCCAACTGATGGCTTCAGTTTCAGCTTTCCTATTTTCCACATTCTGTACTGCATTTGTGTATCACTCTGAGCTTCATGCAGAGTGTTAGCAGCTCTCCTCACAGTTCAGTCAGACAAAACAATCCTTTTCCAGCCCAGAACCAAGGACACCATTACAGCTCCAGCCCCAAAAGTGCAAACAGCAGCAAATTGAGGAGAGCAGTGTGAGAGGATGGGACTGTGTAACCTGGAGCTGTAATTGGACATTTAACCCCAGTATAGAAATGGACTAAAACTCATAAAAGACTGATAAGTTGTGACTCAGGGTCCACCTTGGGTGCAGCTTTGGCCAGGCTCTTGCACTGCCCAAGGTGCATCCTCTGAAGGCCTTTAATAAATCCCTACTTTATTCCTTTAACTCTGTCTAGTCTCTGCTCTAGGCAGCCTCTCAAGGCATCACAACTGCTGGCTACCCCTGGGCTTTGGGGTGTCAAGGTCACCACAGATGTAACAGCTCTTCTCTCTGCTCAACAGGGGCCTCCAGGACCCAGTGGGCTCCCAGGGGGACATGGATTTCGGGGCCCTTCTGTGAGTTTCTCCTGCCCTTTAATCCTCATTTACTGAATGTGCCACAACCACAGAAGAATGAGTTTAATTTTTGTCTCTCACCTCTCTCTGAAGTGATATTTTGGTAGCCACCCCTCACATCCCTTTGCATTTACATTGAAAGGGAATTCTTACTGTTTTTCTCTCCTTTTAGGGACCTTTTGGTCTGCCAGGATTCCCAGGGCCTCCTGGACCACCTGGGCCTCCTGTAAGTTGAGACTTGCAAATAAACGTGAGAAAATTCCCAGGGGGAGTCTGGAATTTTCTTCTTGCTGCACTTTTTATTTGTTGCCACTGCCATGAGCATTCAGCAGGGCATAAACACCATGCCCTGAGGAGAGCAGGGACTTTTCCCTGGCTGCTCTTGGATGTTTTGATGATCTCCTGTTTGCTATTTGTGCTCTGTGTGAGGAGGGACCCAATGAACCCCACCTTTATGGCACACAGGGCATGGGGTGGGCTTGTTGTTCTCTCAAGGAAGGTTTTTGTGCTTGCTTGGGTCAGGATCTGTGCTTGTAGGGCCAGCAAGTGGGGACTTGCAACCAAGTCCCTGCTTTGGGTTTGCTGTGGCCTCTCTGGAGTGTTGAACAGTGGGACTGGGAGGTCTTTCCCAAGGCCAGGAGGAAGTCAGGCACAGCTGCTCTTCCCTAATTGCTGCCTTCATCACCTAAGGCCCAAGAGTCTTCCCAAACCCAGCTGGGCATCTCCAGGGGATGGTTTCACCCCTGCTGTGTCTGGTTTTGGGGACTGGTGCAGCTCAGAACACCCCAGGGTCAGGGACAGCACTTTGGGCTGTGGGGCTGAGAATGTGCCTTGTGCTGATCCAGCTGAGCTGGGTCTGTAAAAATTGTCCTAGAAATTGTGTTTCCTCCTGGTGTTTGTCTTGTGTTTAAAAGCCACCATTCCCTGAATTGCAGGGTCTTCCAGGTGCCCTTCCTGATGGCGGTGGGGACCTTCAGGTAGGTTTTTCTTTATGCAGCATGAAAATATGCTTTGGTTTAATCCCTGATGTGACTTTTGGTTGGCACAGCTGGGGGAGTGTCAGGCCATTTAACATGCACTGCTTAGACCTGCAGATGTGGGTTTAAACCATCTAATCAGAGTGGGGAGTGTGTTTACTGGACTGAAGTGTTTATTCAAGGAGGCAGATGTGCACTGGAACAGATTTCCCATTGAAGCTGTGGCTGTCCCTGGATCCCTGGAAGGGTCCAAGGCCAGGTTGGACAGGGCTGGGAGCAACCTGGGATAGTGGAAGGTGTCCCTGTCCATGGCAGGGGGTGGAATGGGATGAGCTTTAAGGTCCCTTCCAACCCAAACCAGTCTTTGATTTTGTCCTTGATTTTTGCTTCCCAAAATGCACATTTTGCATGCATTCTTCATGTGCTAAACAACTGCAGCATTTGGTAACAGACAGCAGCTGTTCATGCTTCCAGTCCTGCTTTGCTGCAGGAAAGGCTGTGTGTGCAGCACTGCTTATTTCCAGGGATGGTGGCCCTGGTTCCATGTGCTTTGTGCTTTGTTTAGGCTTCCTTCCTCAGGAGAAAGCCTTGATCCCTTTCTTTCAGGGGAACAAAAGGAGTGCTAGGTCCAGGAATGATGGAAGTGACATTTGCAGATTTCACAGCTGTTGTTGTGACAGCTCCTTTGGTTTTCTAATTGGCGTGTCCCAAAAAAAGCTCCAAGTCAGTTTAGACTCCCTTATGGCAGATCACATGGGAGTTAATAGGAAATGATGCTATTTCTGCATGTTTAATTTAAGTTACCCTGTGGAATATACTAGAAAATTAAATTTTTGCTACAGAGGTGCTGCCTGAAGTTGTATTAAAAGAAAAAAGAACAAACAACAAAACAAATTAAGAGCTATTTGTAAAGTTTCAAGAGTATGGCCTTTTCCTCATTAAATTTCCATGCATGTTCTGGTCTGTTCCCAGTCAAGCTGGAGTTCCCCCCAGGGGCTCTCCCACCCCAGGACATGTGCAGGTATCAGTTTAGAGGTATTGGTTTTTTATTGGTGCCCTTCAATTAACTCTGCTGCCTGTCCTTGTTTCACTTAAGGAGTTGGCTAAAGGAAATCAATAGGGGTCAGTTAATGCAGAGGATTAAATATGGCCCTAATGATTTAAAGGAACTGATCCAACTTCACTGGGAAACCTGGGGTCTTCAGCATTTTGGACTGTGGACACTGTCAGCCTTCAGAAAGTCTCACAGTCCATGTTCAAAGGGGAGTAGGCCATTCATAAATCATTATTTTGTGGGGTACCAGGACCTCTAGGTCCCTGTTGCATAGGGAAATGTTGGTCAATCCATTTAGCTGTGATTCCATTAGATTCAGTGAATTTACAGCCAAAATCCACATGACTTTTTCACCTAATGGATGAAGCCAGCCTCCCTGGGTGCGCTGTGTGCCTGTTAAACCAAAGTGTTCCTGTTCCCTGCAGTGCCCAGCTCTGTGCCCACCAGGTCCCCCAGGCCCCCCAGGAATGCCAGGCTTCAAGGTAAGGAAAATCACCTGCAATCCCAGATTTCTCTCCCAAAATAAACACCACTATGAACCCCTGGCATTAAATTGTATGTACAGTCTCTATAGATAGGCTCCACACCTCCCAAACCAGCCATGCATTTGCATTTATTCCTACAAATGAAATTTAACCCTTGGCATAGATTAAAAACCCCTGCAAGCCCAGTGGGGCAGAGCTGATGGAGAGGAACAAACAAGGGCAACATTTCAGGGCTGCCTCAAGAACCAGGTGCTGCCTTTCCAGGCCTGAGAGCTGAAAAAACCTCACCAGTTCTTAAACTGCAAAATGTAACTTACATAATTAAAATAATACAATTTAATTGTTGTTTTTATAGCCAGCGTAGCAGCAGGCAGATTTATGTTTAAATGTTTTAAACAGAACTATTTTGTTGGCCTCTGGAATGTAAATTTTTAGCCCTCTGGAGTTAAACATCTCCTCCTCTGTTCCCTCTATGGTTCACATGAAGTCTTTGCAGCTATGGATTCCAGCAGTGAGACAAAGTAAAAAGTGACTCAAGCTCTTTTAGCAGGATTTAGAAGTTGGCAGTGAGTGGGAGAACTCCTGGGAAATGCTCTCAATTAGTCCTGAAGTGACCTTTCTCACTTTCCCTGTCTGTTTGGGCTCTGCACTGAGTCATAAATATCATTACAAATACAAAATGTTTAGGGATAACTGCTCAAAATTCATAGCTCATGAAATGGAAAACCCTGTGAAACTCCCCAGTTATGATGCAAATGGTGCACAGGACCTTTGTTGTGGTGAGGAATAACATCTGCCATGGCTGAAATCAGCCTGGGTCTCTCCCACAGTCACAGGAAGAGAGCCAAGACACAAAGTGAATCAGAGCTTACATGAAAGCTTTCAGTGGGACATGGATTTCTTTGAAAGCTTGATGATGCAGACATTAAAGATGACCTAAAAAGGGAGGTTAAAAATGCAGAATGGGGCTCTCAGGAGTGACTCATCCCCATTTTCTGGGGTGATGGGAACTGAGTTCTGGTCCCTGATCTGTGTTTGAGAGTTGCATCCAGACCATGAGATTAGTCCAGTGCAAGTCACTCTGGAAAACCAGATCTGGGCATTTGCAGGAACTACATCAATCCTGACACTGGTTCCTGATAACCTCCCCCAGGAGGGATCTCCATTCCCAGCACACCTACAGACTGTTCTCCCTGAAAGTCATCTGGGATGTGGGGTTCAGGTTTCACAGCTGTCTCGCCAAATTGAATTTTAAAACAAGACTCCCCTGGGATGTGAATAATCATAACTCTTATTTCTAGGGACACACTGGTCACAAAGGGGAGCCTGGTGAAGTAGGAAAACAAGGAGAAAAGGTAAACTTAAATTTAAAAGTAACGGGGGAGGATTTTTCTCTTTAATAACACTTTGAAAAAGAAATAAGGGATTTTTTCAAGGAGGCTGGGAGGAATGAGGCTGTTGGCTGAACAAGGAGCAGTTACTTTGGCTGAAGTGCCTTGGGTTCCACTGCTCTCCCTGTAGGACCATGTGCTGACTCTCCAAGAAAATTCATCTTTCCAAGGATCATCATGTTAGGATCAGTTTAACAGCTATCCTTTCCCATGCAGGGATGTCAGCTCAGGAAAAGCCCTGCTTTCATCACTTGGATAAATTCTTGACTGATCTGAATGTTCTTGCACGTAGAAGACATTTATAAAACAACATAGAAGCAAATTCTGTAGAGAAATCTAGGAGGGAGGGAGGGAGAGAGGGAGCTCAAGGAGAAATAGGTGGGGATGTCCCTGGCTGTGTGTTTGCAGGCTCCTGCTGTCCCTCCTCCTGTCTGATTGATTTTTCTGTCCCAGGGTAACCCTGGCCCTCCGGGCCCTCCAGGGATTCCCGGAGGTGTTGGCCTGCAGGTAACCCCACCTCTTCCCTCCCCACCACTCCCATGGCTGTGTCACTGTGGAGTCACCTTGGTTACACAAACAGTGATGGAGTTTGAACTGATTTGTTTCCTTAATTAGGGCCCAAGAGGACTGAGAGGCCTCCCTGGTCCAATGGGTCCAGCTGGCGACAGAGTAAGAAAAAACTTCTGATTTTCTGATTTTTCCTTTTCCTCTCTACCACCAGTTTGTCTTGTGAGAGGTGCCAGTGGCACTTGTCCTTACTGAATTCCACTGGGAAACTTGTAAAGGTATAAAGTGTGGGCTGTTCCCTGCAGCCCCTCCACCAGAACAACCTTCCAAAGTCAGGAGAATCCACACACCCAAGGGACTGGCCCAGCCAGACTCAATCATTCCAACCAAAGTGCAAGACTGACAGTGTTACAGAATTAAAAAAAAAAAAAATATAAACATTTAATGAACATTTCACTTTCTGTTCTGTCTCTTTACAAGAAAAAGCCAAAGAATCACTGATGGACAAAGGTTTTCAGGACACAAAAAGGCTCCTCAGTGAGAACAGGGTCAATCTCCAGCTCATTGAGGCTTTGGGCTCCTGTCACAGTCCCTTGAGCAGCAGCCCAGAGGCTGAATGGTTGTGAATTGGATGAAGTCATGCATTTATTTAGGAGTAAGAGTGTTATCAAGATAGCAAGGCCATGAATGGTATCAGTGTATCAGAAGTACAAAGGTGAGGAGATCCAGAGTAAAAACCCATTGTTCAGAGTGGGATTTTTTGCAAACCAGCAGGAGATACAGGGTGTCTTTCCAGGGTGTCTTTCCAGGGCTTTTGTGTTTTCTCAGGTTGTGGTACCAGGTGGGGATTCTGTTACTCACCCTCTGCCAAGCCCAGCCTCACAATGATGTCTGTCCTCTGCAGGGTGACATTGGATTCAGGGGCCCACCTGGAATCCCAGGACCTCCAGGGAAAGCTGTATGTATCCCAGTCTCTCTGTGGCCCTGCCTGCCACAGCCTGGTTTATTCCTTTTTCCTGAGCTCTGCTGCCAGTGAGCAGAGGCTGTGCTGACCTCCTCCATCAGATTATTCCCTTTGCCCTTTCCCTCCACTCAGAGCAATGTTATTTTACCTGACCCAGACTTCACGGTGTCTCTCCCTTTGCCATGCCCCACACCAGAATAAGTTCACCACATTTCCATTGCTCTCTGTGCTTCACTGCCCTTCCCTGAGCACCAGCAGCTGTGGGCAAGCCCTGCAGAAGGGAATATCCATTACTTTTGGAGGAAGAATCAGCCCTGTCATGAGCTTACATCCCTTGAGCCTGATCTGTTCCCAGGTGCCCACAGCTCTCAAGGATTTTTGCTCCAGGAAGGAATAGCTGTGTGTTGAGGATGCAATCCCCATCCTCCTGCAGCACCACCCTCTGGGGACACCTCCCTGCTCTTGCAATTATAGAAGAAATTCATCCAAACTAAAACAAAATGAGGTGCTTTCTCACCAAACCTTTCATTACACCCAGCAGGATCTAGACAGTAAATATTAAAGCTTTTCTCCCACTCTGTTTGTGCTTAGAGAAATTGCTTCATTAAATGAAGGGGAAGATGGTCTCTGCCCTGAGGGATTGTTGGCAAAGTCCCTGCTGCAGGAAGTGTGTCAGGAATTGGAGTGTAACTGAGAAAGTGCAGCCCAGCTCTCACTGACTGTGTTTTTACACCTCTGCTGACACCAGCAAACAGCACAAAAACCTCCTCATCTCACCCCCAAAGCAGCAACCTCTGTCACTGTGTGATGAAGATGCTTAATGGCTTTTCCTCCTCTGTCACACAGGGAGACCAAGGGAGCAAAGGACCCCAGGGATTCCGGGGGCCCAAAGGTGACACTGTAAGTGCAGTCAAACACCCTTTGCTCCAGTCCAAAGACTGCTCCACAGGTTTATTGTGGCTTGTGCCCCTTTCATTTGCTTGAAAGGGATGGAAGCATCATCTCAAAAATGAGATGTTTAACTCTTGCTAAAGATAATTGAGCAATAAGGTGTCCAAGTGCTGCTACAGCCTGGAGCACAGATCTTATGTCGTTGCAGGCTTCTGGCTGGGNTACATCCCTTGAAATGATCAAGAATCTTCCCAGGTGTTGTATCCAGCACTGGGCTGGTTTCCTGCTGTGTCCCAAAACAACTCCATACTTGTGTGGACAGAGAGGACCCAGCTGAAATGGAATGAAATGTCCCTACAGAATTTGAGTGTTGTCTTTGTTGACTGTTCTTCAGGTTAACACAGGATTTATTGTTGTTTCCTAGGGTAAACCTGGACCAAAAGGAAACCCAGGGGCGCGTGGGCTCATAGGAGAACCTGTAAGTCAGTTAAGTAGGATGCAGGTCTTGCTGTTTGTCTTGCTGGCAGATGAGGAGCTAAAACAGAATAGGGAAAAAGCTGTTTCTTGCCATCTTTGCTGTCAAGCTTCTGCTCTGTGGGCTCTGTGTAAGCCCAGCTGGGCTAAGCCATAGTTGTGCTGCTGGTGCTGAAAATCTCCCAGTACAGCTGGAGCTGGACTCGTTGCCAAAAGCTTCTTTGATGTGAATGTGTTTTGCAAACCACAGAGCCTCCTCCTGCCCTAAACATGTGCTGTCCATGATTGCAGGGAATGCCTGGCAAGGATGGGCGGGATGGAGCCCCTGGACTCGATGGTGAGAAGGTTTGTAAAGTCCTACTTAAACACTGCAGGGGAGATTCCTGAGACTGAGCTGGCAGTGCTGCAAATGCTCCTCAAGAAGCTTGGCTGGGAAGCTTTTCCTTCTAAAAAGTTTTCTGATATTGTCACTAGTGAAGGAGAGTGAAATTCTCCTGTTAGTTAATCCCGAGGGAATTCCCTAAAGAAGGAAGGTGCACACATGATGTAAGCCCAGCTGTGCCCCTGGATTTAGTGGTTCCTGCTGGCTGACTCCAGGCCTTCAGAGATGCCTTTTCAGAGCTGTTGACAGCTGATTTTAATAGCCTGGAGACGAGGTGCTGTCAGGTGCTGGCTGCCTGGTTCCTGAGCAGTGCTCCTGCAGGAACATTGAACGTGTGCTGCCAGGGCAGGCTGGGAGCTGCAGGGAGCAGGGAAACACCTGGGAGCTCCTGTCCAGCGAGTGCTCACTCCTCTGGACACAGCAGCTTTGTCCTGTGCATACAGGGAGGGAGAAAAGTACAAATGCCTGTTTGGGAATGTGTCCCCTGCCTGTGCCAGGCCATTTCCCAGTGCTGGAGGATCCCTCCTAACCTCTCCCTATCCACAGGGTGATGCAGCTCCCATGGGTGCTCCTGGAGAGAAGGGGCCAAACGGACTTCCTGTGAGTATGGGGCAGGACCTGCCACCTCTGGGGTTCCAGCAGCTCAGAGATCCTTCCTGGGCTCAGGGGAGGGTCATTCTGTGGGCTGTTTCACAAGGAGCTCTAGTTAAGCCAAGAGGAAATGCACTTTTCTCACCATGCAGACAGGGAAGGAGTGTGCCAGACAGGATTGGAGAACACCTGGAGCAGCACCACACAGTAATTCCCTGGCTGTTGGCTTCTCTGACTCTTTAAAATCTAAACTTGAGAGGGATTTTCTCTTTCACATCCCACTGATGTGCATCCCTTATGGAGGGATGTAAGATCTGGGGTATAATATCCTGAGCTCCGTCCCTTAATGGCAAAGTGCTTCATCTCTCCAGACTTCCAACTATTTAAAAGAGATCAAGTATTCCTTTCTTCCTGCATTTACAGAATATTTTGAACTCCCCTGGAGAGAGGTTTCTGCTGTGCAAAATGTTGCTGCTGCTGCTCCATTTGTATATTCCTGCTCTTTGCTCTCATGCCAAGGAGCAGTGTTCATGGAGCTGCAAGGGCAGCAAGAGAGACAGTGAAGTCATGATTTTCACAGTGGAAGCTGCAGAAGTCTAAACCTTCCATTGCTTCAAGCAAAGGTTGCTCCTTGTGTGTCAAATCAGACCAGAATAACAAATTTAATAACTTCACTTCTTCTGACATTGCTTTGATATAATTTTTTTCAGGGTCTGCCTGGAAGAGCAGGTATTAAAGGCTCAAAGGGTGAACCAGTAAGTGAATCTCTTTAATGAAGGGGTCTGGTGGGGAAACTGGTCACAGCAAGACTTTTTAGCTTTGGGGGACTGGGAGGACCTACTCCAAAGTGATGGTTCCTGTATTTCTGCTGGGGCTGAAGAGCAGGAATTAGGTAAAATAACTGGGCTGGCACCTGTTCAGTAAAGACACAGCAGACACACAGGAGAGTCATCAGTGGTTCAGTAAACCTCATCCTTTTGTCAGAGTCCCAGGAGGAGGCTTGATCTTTGGGAATCAAAAGACTGAGCAACAACAGGAGCAGAATGATCTCATCTTGCCTTCTGCAGATTTTCCCTCACCTCAGGAGAAAAACTTCCATGGAGCTTTAGATTAAGATTAAAGAAAACCTCAGGCAGACCAAAGCAGTCCAGCACAAAGCTGCTCTGAGAGGTGGTTTTTTTTTTTCCCCTGTCCCTCTCCTTTATGAATTTTTCTCTCTGCATCATTATTGCTGCTAATCCTCAGGGAGGAGGGCACGCTGCAGGAAGGTGGTGCAGGAATCTCCTCCTGAGGTGGAGGGGGTGCAGGAGTGAATGTGATGGGATGTCCTGGCATCCCTGACTCATGTGGGACATGGGGACACTGCCCTGGGGCTGGCAGCCCTCCCTGGTCACTGGTGCCAGCAGAGAGTGTGCAGCTCACCTGTTCTCTGGTGCTGTGAGTTTTGCCTTAAACCTGTACAAGTTTAAAGCTGTTTTTATTTCTTGATCCAGGTTTTAACGCCCTCCTCCTTTTGTTGCTTCAGGCAGAACAGAAATGACTCCCTGAAGTGATGCCCTAACTGAGTGTTTGCCTTGTGCTCTGCAGGGCAGCCCTGGAGAGATGGGAGAGGCAGGTCCCTCTGGAGAGCCAGGCATCCCTGTAAGTGCCCCACATTTCCACTTAGCATGGCCTCTGCTGGTGAGTTTTAAACCAAACTGGGGAGCTGGAGCTCACTTGCTGCTTCCTTGCATAAATAAAGCTCCCAGTGAGGCAGCACCTGCAATCCCATGGGATTGAACACTCCAGGCATTCCACACTGGTGTGGAGCTCCCCAGGGAGCACTGAGCTGGCTGGGCAGGGTGCTGGGCACTGGTACTGGGCAAAACCCACCAGCAGTGGGCTGGCAGATGGGGCAGGAGTCTGGGACTGAACAGCCTGGGATCCAGGAATAGGTCCCAGTGGGCTGGGAGGGGTGGATTTGTGGCTCCTAAATATCACAGCTGACTTTGGTGTCCCTGCCAGGGTGATGTTGGCATTCCTGGTGAGAGAGGTCTGCCAGGACCCAGAGGAGCAACCGTAAGTACAGAGCTGGCTGTGAACCAGAGAGGTGCCAAAATAGGGTTTGTGGGGGGGGGGTCACTGTCTGGCTACAGTAAAAGGCCACTTTCTCTCTCAGTGGTGTCTCTGGGGAGCTTGGGCAGCAGAGAAGTTCCTCTCCCAAGCTGGGTCAGATCCTGTTCTCACTGACAGCTCCGTGGAAATGCCAAGTGATCCCTCCCATTGTGCTTGGCAGAGCAAACTGCAGCACCCAGGAGGTTTGTGGAGCTGCCAGGAGAGGCTGGGCAGTCAGCAAGGCCCTCATTACACAGGAATAGGAAAGTTCTGCCCGTGCTGAGGCATTAGTGGAGCAGAGCTTCACTCTTGCAATGGACTTTGCCACCAGCACATAACACCTGAAATCTTCCCCAGTCCTGCATCCCTTTCCTTGGAGCAGTGCAGAGGGATTCCCTGCAAAACCTGGAGCCATACATACAACAAAACTGGGAATAACTCCCTGGTGTCCCTGCTCAGTAGCAGAGATGATAACAAATAATATCAGGAGGGTAAAACCCTGATTTTGATCCCACTACTAAAAATGCTTTCATCTTGTCACTCCCCAGCTGGTGCTGCTGTTGGGGTTGGATCTGATCTTCTAGTGGTTTTGTTGGGGTTTTTTCCTTTTTCTTTCTTTTTTTTTTTTTTCCCCATCTTAATCTCATTTTGATATCCAGGAGCCTACAGCAAGTCTAATATGATTTCTGGTACGTGCCACTTGGAAGAAATTGAACTGCATGATTTATTGTTTGTGAGCAGCTTCTGCTTTAACTTCCAAGGAGAGGGAAATCAGCTTTAGAAATAAACTGTATTAATAATGTTTGCTTTTATGTCTGCAATTTTTCATCAAAGTGGCTGGCCTCACAAAAGGTACCACATTATTACAGCCAAAAAGCAAGAGCAGTTGAGCTAATTGTGTTGGTGCAGAGTTTTGACAGGGGTGCAGTTGCAGCTGAACCCATGGTTATGTCCAACCTGCGCTTCTCATTTCTGACTTGTTTCATTAGAATCATAATTTATTAGTTAAGCCTGGGCTGTTCCAAGGGAGGTGCAGGATTTTTCCAGTGTTAAGGTTGTTAGGCTCAAAACAATTTGGGTTTTTTTAGCTCTGATTACCAAGGGTTTCTCAGACCCTGTCAGGTCCCTCCAGCTCCCATCAGCAGCTCAGCAGAGTCATTTTTGATGCAACTCAACTTTCCTAAAGCTTTGTATTTATAACTTTCAGAGTTCCTTACTGAATACAAGCAGAAAACAAAGTGGAAACCAGTAACCACAAAAATACCTGAGCAGTTGTTCAGCTTTTTGAGGATGATGCTGCTTTATGTCAGTGGCCAGTTTGAGGTTTATTTGTGTCCCTGAATGCTCCACCCAGCAGGGACGGCAGTGAAAGGAGCCCAAGCTGCAGCCCTGCCTCATGACAGAACCTTGCTGAAGGCATCTATTTCAAGAAGACAGTTTACAAAATGAGATTTAAATGCCTAAATTACTTAGGTTTTTTTTTTAATCCAATATCTTTATTGGATATGTGATTTTTCTCAGGAGAAAGCAATAGAGACTCCTAATGGTAATGTGCTTGTTCTGTCTGGTGAGCTCTTAAAAGCCTCTGCCCTGACAGCAAAAACTGCTGCCTTTTTGTACATTGCTGGAACCAAGGATGTCCAAGCAAATGGATGCAATTGCCATATTTCATTTCCAAGGGCCTGCAGCACATGGTTTGCAGTAGTTCCTTGCAATCAATTAAAAGCATAATATTGGGATAGCAGATCCCTCTAATGGATGTTGTCTGTGCTCTATCATGCTGCCACTTTTTGCTGTCCCTGATCTCTACTACTCATGAGCATGCTATGTCCTTAGGCATTGATTATCCAAATAAGCCTTTCTGTTAACAACAATGCAATTAACAAAGCTCAGCAAACACCAAGCACCACTTTGCAATGGTTCAGCAGCAGGGCCAAGGGGCTGCAGCACAGAACTGCAGCACAGAACTGCAGCACAGAACTGCACACTCTGCCAGTTTAATGACACAGCTGACTCACCTGGCCCTAAATGTTCTCCTTACCAAGGCTGATCTCTCTCTCTGCAGGGACCTCTCGGCCTCCAAGGCCCCATAGGAGCCCGTGGTGTCCGAGGTTTCCAGGTCAGTGGGGTAGAGGGGTCATCATGGTGTTTTGGCAGGTCAGTGTTCTCTGCAAGCCTCTGGCCAGACACCTGGGTGGTGGCAATGAGGGGAAGGAAGAAACGTCTTTCCATTTGCCAGAACTAATGTGACGCCTTCATTGCCACGGGATGGTGGAAAGAGAAAAAGGCCAGATAAGCTGCCTGCAGGAGAAATTTATATTTAGTGTTTGCTTGCAGAGGGAGGGTGGAGTTTTGAGCCTGTTCCCTGGCACAGGGTGCCCAGAGCAGCTGTGGCTGCCCCATCCCTGCAAGGGTCCAAGGCCAGCTGGGATGGGGCCCTGACCAGCCTGCTCTGGTGGGAGGTGTCCCAGCCTGTGGCAGGTGGTGGAACAAGCTGAGTTTTAAGGTTTTTATGACTTTTTGAGTTTGATCTTTGTAAAGACACCTCAGTTTCTCCTTGATCTGCTCCACTCCCTGCCTGTATTTCTTCAGTGAATTCCTCCTCCTTTTTGCTTGCTGCACTGAGGTCTCCAGTATTTCTTCCTCCCTCCTCCCTCGGTGTGGGACCTCCACTCTCCACTCCCCACTGGCACTGGCTGAGGGGAGCATCACTTGGTGGGATCACAGATATTGAAGGTTTATTAATTTTAAGAGGTTTATTAATGAAAGGCCAAAGTTTGGAGCACCTTGGCACGTGCCTGACCTTGGACCAGGAGAGAAGCTGGAATGAGCTCTACCAACCAACACAAGTGGTCCTGGGGGGAAAGGGAGAGACACAGCCAAAAATAACCTTTCTGAACATGTTATGGAGACTGGTGAACATCCAGGGTGTTGAAGGGTGCAGGGTTTCTGGCACTGTGAGCTGCAGCTTGGTTTTTGTTGTTTTCCCAACAGGGGCCCAAAGGTGCCAGTGGTGAGCCTGGCCTTCCTGGCCCGACCGGGATCCGTGGGGAGACAGGAGACAGGGTAAGGACAAGACCCCTGGGACTCATTCCTGTTTGGGCTGGGAATTTAGAGGACAATGGGGATCCAAAACCTGGTGTAGCTGGTGTGTGTTGGGTGTCCCTGAGGCTGCCCAAGGCAGAGCTCAGGGCAGGGACTCGTGCATCCTGTCCCCTCTGCTCCTGGTTTCTGCTTCACTCCAGAAGCTCCCACTATCTTCAGACAGGGTGGATTGTTTAGAAGTGACTTCCAGGCCCTATCCTGGCCAGAATAGACAGTGTTTGGGATTCTTCCCTGTTCCTTACACTGATTCCACCAAAACCTTGCTCCCCAGGATCACTAGAGAACTGATTCATGAATTTTTGTTACTCAGATGCTTGATTAGACTCTCTGTTTGTTTGGTTTTTTTTTTTAATTAGAATTTTATCAATGACTTTTCTTTCTGAACAGCAAAACACCTGGGCATCCTACCTCACAATAAGTGTGACTTTTTATTTAAATAAGTTCATTCTCATTTGAAAGAAGCCATCAGGGCAAAGTGAACAGCATTTGTTGGGAGCTTGCAGGAGAACAGGAGCCATGTGTTCACCAGCTCCCTCCTCCCCAGCTTTAAGGTGAAAGTGTTTTTTAAAAAAAGCTTTAAGTTGCTTTCTGTGTAAGCAACTGCAGCAGCACCACAGGGGTTCCACAATGGCCCTTCTGTGCTGGCTCCAGGCAGGTTTAAAAAAGCCCCTTGGAGTGACTGTGGGCTGGAAGTGTGAAACAGGAGCCTTATTGTGGAGCTGTGGGGCTCCTGGCTGCATTCAGGGCTTTGCTGTGGTGAAAAATGTACATTCAGAGGGGAAGAGGCCCCTGCATGAAGCACCCAGGGAGCTGCTCCAAGCAGAGGGAGGGGAAACGTTGTTCTTAAAGCAATAAAAAATAATCTAGGTTTTATTTCTGGCTCTGAAATTCAGTGGAGTTTCTCTAAGATGTGATTGTTGGTTGCTCAGAATGAGAGGAAACGGCCTCAAGCTGCACATGGGGAGGTTTAGATTAGATTTTAGGATTTTTTCTCACAGAAAGGGCTGTAAAGCATTGGAACAAGCTGCCCATGGAAGTGGTGGAGTCACCATCCCTGGAGGTGCTCAGACAAGGCTTGGATGTGGCCCTTGATGGTTTAGTGCTGACCGTGGTGGTGGTGCTGGGTTGACCCTAAACCCTCAGACTGAGTTTTTATAGCCTAAACAAACAGCCTGTGCTGCTGGGGACACACAGAGCACCCAGAGATCTGCCCTGGGCTTGCTGTACTGCTGCTCCTGACATGGATAAAGGGAGAGCTGCACACACAGGATCCATGCAATGACCCTGTCCCAGCTGCAGCCAGCTCATCAAACTCTCCTGAAATCAACTGAGACTTTTCTGTGAAAAAAGAAAAATCCCCTCATGCCTGAGCTAACTGAGTACTGACAGGCTTTTTCACAGTCCTTGGACTGACTGGTCAGGCATATAAACCAGCATTTCAGTAAATGTGTTTGCTGGCATGAAAAATACGAGTGGTTTAGTGCATTTGACTGTAAGATAAAATAGTGTTGAGATAAAATACATCAACCATCTTGCTGGAGTGGGATATGGGGAGGGGAAGGGCTTGGCTGTTGTTGCTGACTGAGGCAGCAGTAGTATTTTTCCTAAGGATTTTTATTATGATCAAATTCCTGAGGATTCTGGATGCCAGCAGCCACCTGGGGCATTGCCTCTCTGGGCTCCCTACTGGAGCACTAAATGCTTGGCAAAAACCATGAGTTTTGTTGAACTGATCAGAGGAAATGTGTGGAGACATGGGGCTGGCAGTCCTGAACTCCTTGCTCCTGCTGCTAGGAATCACCACTGCAGTGAATTTGAGTTTTGAATGAAAATCCTCTGGGCTAAGCTTGTCTTTAAGGGAATGTTCCTTGCAGGGCTTGGTCTTTGGTGACTGAAATGTGTTTTATTGCCATAAACTGTCATGGAGCCTTGAGACTCTGTGAAGTCAGAGGTATAAAATTTAGATTAAAATGTTCAGAAAGGAATATATTGCTTTTGCCATCAGCAAACATAAAATGGGTGTTATAAAGTTTTAGCCACTCTTGCATTTCTACATTCCATTGTCTGTTTTTCTGAGTTATTTTTCATTAATAGAAATCCCCCCTCTTTTTAACTTAGTGCTTGAATTGAGCACAATAAAATGTCCTTGTTGTGTGTGTTTGTTCCCCTCAAAGATTCTGTTCTGCTGAGCCATCTCTAGATCTAGTTAATAAAGATCAGTTTGCAGATGCCAGATTGATGAGTGTGCTGTAGAAATCCTTCTTGAAGGGTAAAATGGCTGGATTTCACATGTAGATTTTGCAGTAGATAAAAAAATCTGGGGTTCTCCTGAACTCCTTGTTGGCTCTGCTCTATGGAGCAGAAAAGTCACAAATAGGGCTGAAAATGTCTCTCTGTGAATGTCAGGTAGATAAAGATGGAATGATTTTCCAAATTGCCTGGATTATTCCTGAGGTGACAATCAGTTCATCATCTAAATGTATTTTATTCCTGTGGCCATGTTGTTCCATTAATCTTTAAATCAGGAGCACCTAGTTCTAAATTCTAGGAAAACTGAGAGTCTAATAAGGCCTTGAAAAAACATCTTGGCTTTTTGCCCTTGTGGTATGAAAATATTCTTGTCTGTTTTATAACACAAATAAATCCAAGCTCCTCCTCACATCCCAGGCTGAGAAATTACCCCACAACACAAACCAGGGACTGTGGAGAGTGTCACAGAGCTAGCAGGGGTGCTGAAATCCCTTCTTATTTCTTGGAATTGTGAATGAGATTTGTACCCTCTAACTTGGCAGCTGAGAGACTCTGACCTCTTGCTGAGTGAATGTCTGACCACACCAGGAATTCATAGGAAAGCAACAGTTTGAGCTCATTTGCTTCTTTCTCTTACTTATTTTCAGGGTCCTCTGGGTGTTCCTGGTCCCAAGGGGAACCAGGTAAGTGATAACTTTCATGCCCTTGTCAGCAGAGAAATTTCAGGACAGCCTTTGACAGCACAAATGGCTTTTTCTTCCACAAATGAAAATATCCTGCAGCAGAAACCAAAACCCTCTTTGGTCCCATTTTCCCTGCATTGGCACAGATGTTTCCTGTTCTAATGGAGACTCATGAAAATGCTGTGGTACAAGCACCAGGCCCTCACTGTGTGTTTTGTAGCCACAAGGATCTGTGCAGGAGCTCCTCACATCAAATTCCTCCCAAGTTAAGTTTAGAAGTGCAGCTTTTCCTCAGCTTCAAGTGCCTGATGAAGGATATTTCACCCTAACCTCAAAGCTTGGCACACTAACGAACTAGTTAAATCTTTTGCTTTTTGCTGCTCAACTTCCACGCTTGGTTTAATCTCAGCACTGAGCTTTTGGGCCAGTTTTCATCAAATATATGGCTTTCATTAATGCATGGCTGTGTTCTTGCAGAAAGTGAAGCTTTCCTAGCAAGCCTTGCTGATTTGGTTTACCAGCATCAGTGTGGTCTCTGTTTTGTTGCTAAGGGGAAAGACCCACCTGATCTCTGTTTGCTTTGGAAAACTTCCCCTGGAAAGCCATGGAGTCACCATAACAATGTTCATTATCTGCCCTAATAATAGAGCTCTGTGAGGAGCCAGCTCTGCCTTGGGCAGGGCAGTGATTGCAGGGATTTGTGTGACCCCAGCCACGCTCAGATTGCTCAGGCTGCTGCTGGTGGAGGTGAGCAGCAAAAGGCTGGTACAGTGGATGTCACCAGAGCTTCAGCCACCTTTGCACTCCTGTCCCCAGGGGTGCAGAGGGATGTTCCTCACCAAGAGATCACTGCAGTGTGAGGGTGGGATGAAGCCGTTGTGCCTGGGACCCTGCTCAGGAGGCCATGAGAACAGGACACTGAATGTTTGCCTGTGGCTGCAAACCCTGTTTTCAGAGCAGGGGGAGCTGAAATTTAAGTTCCCTGCTTGAGAAATGCCAGTGCCAGCCTGTGGATATCTTTCATGGCCAGCCCATCATGGTTCTCATCCATATGGATTCAGCCTTTCATCCAGGTCCCAGCTTGTTGCAAAGGGCATCTAGTCCTCATGCCAGCTGCCTTGTGCCACCCATGCCCTCATCAGCAGGGGAACAGCCACTGTGGAGTCCAGCTTTGGGAAGAGAGAACTTCTTCTTGCTGGAGCAGCTGTGGCTGCAGGGAGCCCCCATCTCCCCCAGGTTATCCAGGCCTCAGGGAGATCCTTGCTGTCAGCAGTAAGTGCAGTGTTAACTCTGGTCTCTCTCTCAGGGCATTGCTGGAGCAGATGGCCTCCCAGGTGACAAAGGAGAGCTGGTAGGTGTCCTTAAATTCAGTAGAGTTGACTGCTCAAATAACAGATGGGTGCAGAAAGCCATGGATCACTGTGGTCAGTCAGAATTAATCACCCGAGATCTCCAACCCTGCTGTGAAAAGAGGGCGACCCAAGCCTTGCACACCTCACAGCAGCTTGGGAGACTGGGCTTCAGATGTGCATTTTCTGAATGAATCACTCTTTCTTATTTCCCTTTTCTTTCTGACAGGGACCCTTTGGACCCCCTGGCCAAAAAGGAGAGGTAAGTGTCAGACACTGGGGGCTCATGTCCCAAAGGATTTAGGAGTAAGCATGACCATTGCACCTCTGTAACTACAGAATAAACTCTGCTCTGGTGTCATTGCCTAGAAGCAGGCTTTCCTCACAGTCATGTTATAAAATCTATGAGAAAAATGGTGATTTGTGGCATTCAAAATATTGAAATCTGTTTGATAATTTTGCAGCAGCAAGGACTCCTCTTATCATGATGTATATATGGAGAAACACCCTTAGGGTGTAAGAAATGGATCATCCAGATCCATTCAGGAAACCTGAAGAAAGTCTTAACTAACCCCCAGGAGAAAAGAATTGACCATGACTTCCATTTCAAGTGGTTTTGGTCTTTTTTATTCTTCACTGCAGCCAGGAAAAAGAGGAGAACTTGGTCCAAAAGGTGTCCAGGGACCTAATGGGACAGCTGGAGCACCAGGGATCCCAGGACATCCAGGACCCATGGGTCACCAGGGGGAGAGGGGTGTCCCTGGCATCACAGGAAAACCTGGACCTCCTGTAAGTATCTGCTGCTTCTGCAGAACAGTCAGGGAGCCTGTGAAGTGAAAAAAATGGATTGTGGGGTTTTGGATGCTATCCAAAAAATAAGGTCCTGCATTTCAGCAGGCAAAAATAAGGCCAAATAAACCCCAGATTAAATATCTAGCCCAACATTAAAATTAATCGCTGCCATTCATACAGCAGAGTTCTGAAGGGAAGCTGTCACCTTTTGAAGAGGGGAATGAGCCCCCTGCTCTTCATGCAGGACCCTGTGCTGCTTCCCAAGCTCCTGGAAATGTGTTTTGTGTCCTGCAGCTTCTGCCAGGGCTGGTTATTGGTAAGGAGGTTCCTTCAAGGACAAATTCTTCTGTTAACTGCAGGGCAAAGAGGCCAGTGAACAACATATCAGAGAACTCTGTGGGGAAATGATAAGTGGTGAGTATTACTGAGAGAAAACTGACTTTAATTAACAGATGAGTAGATCCTGAACATAAATGGCTTCTGAGATTTGTTAATTTTCTGTCTTCATATGAAAAAAAATACAGTGACCTTTAGTGTAAGGAAATTATTCAGGAGGTCACTTTGTTGTATTCAGGAGGTCACTTTGTTGGGGATGTCTTTTGGTGTTCTAAAATTAGTATTTTTAAATGATTCATCATGGCAATGGTCAAAATGCATTGAAAACAGCTTTGGCCCATGTGTTGTGTGAGACCTCCTGCCCTAACCTGTGTCAGTCTGAGCTCCACCTCTCCTCAGTGCACCTCATTTCCTTGGAGCAGCTCCTCAGGGAGTGTCCTTCTTTCTTCAAAGTGACTGTTTTGTATTTGGAGGTTATATCCCCTGTTTGGGATGAGGTTAAACTCTGAAAGTTTGTTTCAGGAAATTATTTAAATGTCATTTGTTAGAATACTTGACATCCTTTAAAGTGGTTTTAGAAACAGGGATAATCAACCCTGCAGATTTATGATTAATATCTCTGTCTGTGGAGATGTAAAAAACCCCAAAAAGCTACAGTTAAGCTGAAAGGACAGATTCAATGTTCCCTCCTGCCAGGAGCAGGGGCAGGAAGTTCTGCCTAAAGAAAGAGTGCAAATGTTGGAGATGCAGTGTTTCATTGTGTTTTTCAGAGCAAATTGCACAGTTGGCTGCTAACCTGAGGAAGCCCTTGGCTCCTGGGATGACGGGACGGCCTGGCCCAGCTGGGCCCCCAGGTCCTCCTGGAACCATGGGAAGTGTTGGGCATCCTGGTCCTCGTGGGCCCCCTGGGTACAGAGGGCCAACAGGAGAGCTTGGTGACCCTGGACCCAGAGGCAAGTTAAGAGTGAAACAATTTGCTTCTCTTTTATGCCCACTGAAATAAATTGTGAACTGGTACTGAATTCAGCACAGGGGAGAAGAGGTCAGGCCTTGGTGGAGCTCTAGGTGGAGTTCTGCATCTTGAGGGTGCCATGTAAGCAAAGTTCCCTGCAGCACCCAGAGGATTTGTAGCTCCCCTTGCTCTCTCCCCTTGCTGTGGGTGGCTCCAGCTGCAGAGCACAGCTCACTGTGGGAATTGTGTTTGTGATTGAAGGTGACACTGGTGAAAAGGGAGATAAAGGACCTGTTGGCCAAGGTATCGATGGGCCTGATGGTGACCAAGGACTGCAGGGTAAGTGTGGGGAAATAATTTAATGCTCCATGGCTGAAGTGAAGGCTGAGGAGGGACAGCTCTGCATGCTGATGGCAATAGGTTATTATCACTAATTTAAGTGTGTGACAACTCTGGGGCTCTCCAGATTGAGAGAAAGGATGATGCCTGCTTCCTGATGATTCCTTTATTAAAAGATTCAAAATTAATTTATGCAAATTAATTAATATCTATTGGAAACTTGGAAGAATATGCTTTATTTTGCTCACCTGTTAAAGCAGCTTTTCTAATTGGGATTACACCCGTACAATGAACAAACTGCAGGCACCAAAAGTAGGCTCTCCATTCACAGAATTTCATAAAGCCAAAATATTTACAACCATTTTATCTTAAATTCTTCCACAAAATCTATACCATAAAATTTTATATTTATACCCTGTTGTCTCAGACTCTTCCATAGAATAATTAATCCATGTTAATAAACTGTGAGCTCACACAGCCAAAACATCCCTTGACCAAATTAGGGATAAAAAAATCCAAAGCACATACTCCAGATTCAGGGTAAATTTATTGAAAACACCTTGTACCCAACAGGCCATAACAAGTGTGATGTACAGACACTCAAAGTATATTAAGATCTCTAAAATCAACACATATATACAGATATTAAAAAAGAAAAGATGGAAATATTTCATGTATCTTTCCCCTCTCTTGTTTAGGACCACCTGGTGTGCCTGGAATTACTAAAAACGGCCGTGATGGTGCTCAGGGTGAACCCGGGCTGCCAGGGGATCCTGGGACTCCTGGGACTACTGGGGCTCAGGGAACTCCAGGAATATGTGACACGTCGGCTTGCATGGGAGCTGTTGCAGCATCAACTTCCAAAAAATCATAAACCAACAGTGCAAGAAGTGAAGAAGTGACTGAATATTTAAATAAACAGTGCATTGTAAGAAAACAGAATCCTTCTAGTGCTAAAAGGACAGATGCTCCTTCTATTCTATTAAGTGGAGACTTTGACACAGTTCTATGAAAAAGAAAGCATCAGATGAAAACTTTAATTAAAAGATGCTTTATGACTATCTTTTCCTCCCCCCAATTATTTCCCAGAATTTTTACTGCTAAACAACCTCACCTTTCCTTCCTCCCTTTGCTCAAGAGACCTGCAAGAGGAAGCATTGCTCCTTTTACCATCACCCCCCCCGTACTAAAGATCACGACTTTTTGCTAAGAAAGTTTGAGCCTTTTCCATTGAATTCCTTGGTGCTGCTCCCACTGACTTCAGTCCTGCAGGTTTGTGCACTCAGACATGTTGTTAAGACACTCAGGCACCGAGCTGCCTCTTCCATCAGTGGAAATCAGGCATTTCAATATCCTGTATTTTAACATCTGAACCTTCTGGCCTAAGGAATGACCATTGCTTAAGCCTGTGCTGCCAGCTAGAAATTTTCAGATTGCACCTCAAATATTTCCCAAGACTAGTAAACAGTAATCCTCTTGCAAGCAAATTCTGCAAAAGGAGTAATGTAAATATTTTAATTTCCAGGGAAGAATTTTTGCATATTTCCATATGATAACGAAGGAAATGAAGTAACAGCATTTTCATGACCTCTACTTCAGCTATTTGCACAGTAATTGTGATGGAACCCCACCCAAGAAAGGATGCTCTTTTAAAGTCCAGCCAAAACCACCTGTATGAACTGTTGTAAAAATAAAAGGAGATTTTTTTTAACCTTTTCTTTGTGATGTTGTAAGTGTCATTATACAAATCAAATTAACTTGGCTAAACTCCATTTTCCAGAACTGGTTTTACTAGGATTGTTTGGACATAAATTGCTGCAAAATTGTTCTTATCCGTGATTTAAACCAGTATTAATTTTGGTAGAACTTTTTTACTTTAAAACTTGCTAGCATCATCTATTTAAAAAAAAATTAATAAAATCCTCTCAGCTCACACACAGTTCTATTTCTGTCCTATATGCCAAAGCCTATGAAAGAAGCATCATATTTCTCTTTAAATATAAAAATAGTTTGTGCATTTAAATATCTACTGTTTAAAATATGCCACTTTTGGTCTAAAGTAACAACACAAGAACCTATTGGACAGTTGTGTAGCAGACATTAAAAATAGGACTGAATTTAAAAATGCCAACACCATTGCACTACTCTTTGGAGCTAATTATGTTAAATATGTATGCAAATGCAAAATTCATAATACACACAGTTTAGAAACTATGCACTTGTCCAAATAACCAATACAATATTTACATTTTAAATGGGAAAATGGGCATTATAATATAGTAACTTCAGTTTCTTTTTACACTGGAAGAATGAGTTTGCATCTAGCCATTAAAATAACAGGAAGATGGATGTTCTACAACTCTTCCAATCTGTACTGCATCATCTTTAAAAAAGAAAATAAAAGCAAACAATTAAATAAGACCCCAAAGCAGGACGACAAGCAAATTTTGTATACCTAAAGGGTTAAAATACTTAGTCATGACATTTTCTTGTAGCTTCTGGTCCCAAAGCCCCTTGAACAGGGCACTGATTCCCAGTGCTGGTAGTTACCTTCCATTTCCATTTGCAATAGAGAATGTTTCCTTTAAATTTCTATTTATAGATATTTACAAGTTACACTTTCAAATTCCTATTCAGCATGTAAATGGAAAGAATAAAACACAGTTTGGACAATTGTCATACAATTCAGGGTGGGCAGGTCAGGCTATTTGGTCTCCATAGCTGTGCGGTTTTCCTGTGCTGGACACATTACACAGGAGTCTGGTCTTCCAATTTTTAGTCTCCTGCCTGTTTTACCACAGAACACAGTCTCAAATTCCTAAAAAAAAATCAAAATACAAAAGATAAATGTCATATTTAATGTAGATATTTACTTGAGATGGATGCTTTTGTTTCATTAGTGCCTTCAATAGGAAGGAAGAGGGGCCATATCCATATCTACACCAGCAAGTTTTCCAGTATAGACCGTCCTAAAATTCTTAGCAGAGCCAGAATTACTCTGGAGCTGCCACTACTGCTGAGGAGAACGGGAGCTGCTTTTAAGGCATGTAACCCTTTAACTCTGCTCACCCACTCAATACAGTGTGGGCATGTAGCTGTGATCCCCTTCCCTGAACTAACTAGAAGCCTGTGAAAGAGGTAGAAAATAGAGAAAATGAAGGAGGGGAGGAATGATTGAAGATGACCTTAATTTCATATTGTTGTCCAAATAGGATCATGCTCAGGAATTGTGTAACTAAAAAAAATTAATTTTAAAATCCAGTTTGAGAACAGTGACTGAGGACAGACTGTAATTTCTCACTAGTGAACTCAAACAGCTGAAAGAAATAAAAAATAAAAATTTAAAGGAAGGTTCAAGGATATGGTGGGTCCTTCACAAACAGCATCAAGCAGAAGCTTTGCATCTCAGCTATACGTTATGACAGCTTTAAAACATTTCCCATTTTTATCAAGACCAAAACTGAAATGAGATTTCAAACCTGCTTCAGGGAGTCGCCGTGCCTTTCCTGAATGTACTTGAGGAATGCAGTTGTCCACTGCAAAGTTGTTGCCTTGTCAGTGTCAATCGTGCAGAAGGGAACGAGGAGATTGAGCTCATCACAACAAACCCGGATCCTGCGCCTGCAGGCAAACACCAAAGGTTATCAACCACGGGCCAGAGGGAAGGGAAAAACACAGAAAACAGGAAGACTACTCACATGGCTGTGCAAACAGCCATGGACTTTGGGGACTGCTTTGTGTTTGCTACAAGCTTTGTGTATTAGTTTTGTTACACATAAGTCACCTTATCTTTACAGAATGCGTGAAATGTTTTGAAATCTCTTTTTGTTTGTTTACAGAGTGAAAACACAAAGACAACCACAATGAAACAGAGGTTTTTTTTTTCCCTCTGACAAACACCAAACCCTCACCTCCTGCACTGCTTTTTCTTGGACCTAACACAAAATATGTCAAGTTTACATTTATTCTGGATAATCAGAGTACAGTAACTGCAGTACCAGTATTTTAGGCTTCAAGAGGTGTTTCATGGCCCCTGCTCCCAAAATTACNATCAAGTTTACATTTACTCTGGATAATCAGAGTACTGCAGTACCAGTATTTTAGTCTTCAAGAGGTGTTTCATGGCCCCTGCTCCCAAAATTACCTCCTGTCTCTCTCCAGGCGATTGTGCCTTTCCCTTCTCTGGGCGCTTCCATCCTGGGAACCACTTTGTACCTGCACACTGGAGCTGGGCTGTGCTGACTGCCAGGGGCCCTGGGCAGCTGCAGTGCTCTGGTTGTTGTCCCGGCTGTTCCGAATCTCACCGAGGGGTTTGCGATCCATGTTTGCATCCAACAGATTTATTCGGCTGCAACTTCTGTTTATGGCTTGCTTGCATAAGGTGTCTTGTTGGAAAAATAAAAATGAAAAGAATGACCTATTTATTACTCTCCCACTAACCTGAAAATAGTGATCATGGAAAGTTCTTTTGGTGCTTTATTTATGTGGAATAATCTTTGAAGCTTTACTGCCAGCCTACATTGATTCTTACAGCAAGACATGTCCTGCAGAAGACCTAAGGCACTGCTTGCTATTCCAAAATCCACATAGCTTCTATTTTCTCAGAGAACCCACTGAGATTGTGTCTGCCCTTGGTGAGCACTTGAGGCAGCCCTTTAAATGTTCTTCAGTTTGATACTGACTGGGTCTGCTGGATCAGCTTTGGGATGATGTTTGGTCAAAGGCTGGACTCAATGATCTTGGAGGTCTTTTCCAACCTTAATGATTCTATGATTCTAAAGAAACCAGCTGCTGACCCAAGGCCCAGATTTTCAAAGGTACTTTTTAACCTCAAGTCTCCTCATTTCAAGCCAGAGGTGCTAAGCAATTTTGAAAGTACAGCTAAACTTATAGGTGTTGAACCTCCTTGGAGAAATCTAGCCCCATGCTGCCTATAGAACATATTTGCCATAAGAACCTCACCTCCCACTTTCACTAAAATCATATTAATTCCAGAAAATACACAAATTCAGAAAAAAAAATTAGATTTGAAGACCAAGAGAAAACAAAGTGAAAAGAAGATAAATAGTTTACCTCCAACTTTAATCCAAACTTCCTCAGGCAAAGCTTTATTTATAGCACCTACTGTCTGTTTTGTGGATTCAACTTCCTGATAGAGAAAAGGGAATGTTTTGGGTATCCCAAGGTCTTGATGTTTGGCAGCTTCCAAAATAGTGCAAGATGTTCCACAGGTCTGTGAAAACAAGAAGGAAATACTTATAGAACTATATACATTAAAACAAAATAGACTATTCTGATATCTTTCTGTTAGCTTCTTAAATTACTTCTTCAGGCAGAATAAATCCCAAATACACACAACCATGGGGTTTTGACAGAGTGATGAATTTTGGGGATACCTCTGACATTTCTCAGTGCCATGCTATCACTTTTGCTTCAGAGGTTACTGCAAATTGTGGAGGGGGAAATACCTTTATCATCAAAATGAATTAGAAAGAAAGGAACTGCAAAAAATTGTCTCTTTCTTGTCTTGCACAGATGAAACGTGATAAACTGATAAACTCTAGAAGAAAAGAAATCTGATGGCCTACTGCACATTACTGGGACACATGTAATTACAAATGCCACAAAAATGACTTGATTGTCTTAAAGATTAATACATAAATTGCATTACAGATCATTCTGATCATCCCTATTCAAACCCAGCCACACTCTACCACAAACCTTCAGAATTCTACTACACCCAGGAAGTTAATACTATCAGCACTGGAGCTTGGCAGAGGAGAGTTACCTGTGCTTGGGAAGGATTAGCACTTCCAGCAGCAGAACATGCATTCATGGTAAAGAACGGGTAAGTAAATGGTAAGGAATGTGTGGCAGGTGCAGCCTTATTTTTCCCTAGTGCAGCACACCTGTTCCCTTGCTGGTGAAGAGGAACACCCACCACTTCTGAGGGCTGGCGGATCAATGTCACTAAACTTCAGACAAAAACAAACAAACACAGAAAACATACCAGGCTGACTGCTTGGAAATGAGTGCAGAAATAAAGTACAGCTACAAATATTCTAGAAACTATCACCAAGAAACCACTTTCATTTACTGTAAACAGAAATCACTGTTATTGCCATATTGCCCACTTCAGGGGCCAAATAAAAGAAAAGAAAAACCAGGCAAGGAGGTATTTTATTCTGTGCAATAACAAGGTGCTTCACACCTTAATAAAACATTTTGTCAGCACATTAAGATAGGTACAGGGTTAGGTTGTAAAACAACATTTTTGCTCCAGTTTTCCCCATAGCCAGGCCTCCACATTATAACCCGAATCTATCATTATTATTATTTTTTTTATTATTATTATTATTATCATCAAAAATCTACTTTGCTTTTAGCAAGCTGCATATTAAAACTAGGTAATGTTCTCTCACCTTTATTTACAGTACATGTTATCAAGAATAAAGTTGTAAAGTAATTAATTTTGGAACTCCATGCTGTACCATTTATGCAATAAACAGAGGGGCCTAAGCTGAGCTCAGTGGAGTCGCAGCCACGTTTGATGGCACAGTTTAACAAAGCCCAACCCATCCTTCTCATATATTAAAACAAGCACTATTCATAGGTTTCACTTAGCAAATCACTTTTGAACTACATGATACATAGTTTAACAACATAAACTAAAAGTAATTGCAACACACTTGTTAAGAGTTACTCCAGATTCTTGGGGTTCTTGACATCTGGGGTTTTCTGTCGGGCTGCTGTTGAATCTGTCTTCCAACCGAGCTCTGACTGCAGGTTTAGATCTAACCTCTGGTGCCAGTGCCGAATTTTCAACAAATATGTTTTCCTTATTCTCCCCCAAGAAATTTTCACCCTGTTTAGCTTTTGCTACACTGCATCCCGAGACTTCTACAGAGCTACTACTGTTGGGCGCTTTCTCTCTCTGGTTCACAGGGAGGTTGGACTCGCTAAGTAACATCATCCTGAGCTCCTGCAAGTCAGCATAGCCCAGGTGCGGGTTAGAACTCGGCCAGTAGCTGTCACAAGGCAACCCTGACTGACAGGTCACTGGGCAGACCGACTGGCTCCCAGAGCTGTTGGATGAGCCCCCGTCCTGACTGGTGCTGGGGGAGGGCTGCTGCAGAGGCGGGTCTGCAGAGGGGCCAGGCGAGGAGAAAGCGCTGAGCCTGGCTTCCACTTCACCTTCACTACTCTGCGCCTCCGTGTGTGAGCAAAGTATGTGCTGCAGCTGGGTGTACTCAATGTCCATCATCTCCACCAGGCTGGCCTCGGGGGTGGCGAAGCCAAGGTTTTGCTCACCAAAGGAACTGTCACTTGAGCCTCCAGGTCCGACAGCAACGGGAGCGGGGTCAGGAACACTAGCTGGGCTCTGAGGAATGGTCTGAGGCTCCTCGGGGGCTGATCCTGACATGGCTACAGCAAACCTAATCAGTTACCAATGTCCCTTTCAACAGAAAACCATAAAACCTTCAACAATTGTCAGTACTATCCATTAAAAAAACCCAAAGGCAGAAAAAATTGCACTTAACACTGATTGGCGAGGTAACAGAGTGGNACCCAGAGCGGGGCCCGGGCCGGCCAAACGCGGCGGTCATCGGGGGATTGCGGTATTGTGAGAACATAAGGGAAGAGAACGTGTGGCCGCAATGTGTGTTTACAGACGTATTTCAGGTTCTGGACGCAAGGTTTACTGTTTTAGCTGATTTGCGGTGCTTGGCTGGGTACAAGCTGTTACTCCAAATTTCAACTAATTAAACCTATTGGCTGCTTAGCCTACAGCTAAACTCTGTTACTTGGCTTTGTCGCTAACGGAAAGCTCCCAGAGAGCAACGGCCAGGGCTCGGCTGCGCTGAGGGAACGGCCCCAGCTGCACCCACAGCATCACCAGCGGCACGGGGGAGGCAAACCAGGGCCACTTGTGCCAGAAGGAAAAGGCAACAAAACCAGCTGGATTAACGGGAAAAACCAGCTGGGTTAACGGGAGTCGCTTGTCATTCAAGCGATGAATGGCCCTGGGGCTGCCTCAGCCCCGAACCCCGGGGGGAGAGCCCCACCCGGCAGTGACGTTCCCCGGCCCATCCCGCCCCGGGGTATGGATGGGAAATTGAGAGGAAAAAAGGTCCCAAGGCAGTGTGCACTGACATTTCCAGGAAATGCAGCCACAGTCCGACGGTCTCACTGGTGACTTCCCTCTAGGCATAAACCCAGAAATTTTTAAAGCACTTTTGTGCACACTGAACTCAATACACACTTTCCTTCTTCTCTAATCCTCTTCCACACTCCCCTTTACAATGCTCACAGTTGGAATAGTACAGCCTTTTATAGAAATAATAATATTTCTGCTTATATTGTTCTAGATTTGCAGGGGTTTTTACGAAAAAAAGATTTATCAAAATACTCTTAGGAATGTTAACTTAGCTTAGTACAAACACAGACAAAAGCTCAAAATAGTGAGTTCTTTCATGTTAATCAAAAGTTTAGACAAAGCCAGAGAATTGTTTTTCTCTTTTTTGCAATGCAAGACAATCATTCAGTACCATTTTTAGTCTCTGTAAATTGAGTTAAATTGCATGTTGGTTTCAGCCTGGCTTTTACTGCCTGCTGCCGTGGAGGATACAGGAACCTGCTGCAAAATCCGACTCCAGCTGATTGTTAACTACATAAAGCTGTGGTTTAACAAAGTCACTGGAGCCTATGCTGTTGATTTTTTTGCCACTTGATCTCTGTAAGGATGGATTTACCGATCCTAAAGCATAAACAGATCCCCCAAACTACTAAAGGAGAATTTCCTAAGAGACGAAAAGCCACACACCTATTTCATAAAAATATAAAGCCAAGAAAATCAATAAATGGTGTGACCTGAATTAATACTTTCTATTTTCTTCAGATTTTTTGATGTACAAATCTTTAAATTCCAAGCATTCTGATTCAAATGTAAAAAAACCTCTTCAAAATAAATTAGGGGATGCCTCAGAACTGAAAAAATAATAATTAGTACAGATTTTTGCTATTTTTAGAGGGCCCGCAGTCAAACATTGGCTGGCTGTGACATCCTGCAAAACGTCTGTCATTGAACTAACTACGAGGAAACAAAACCCGTGTGCCATCAGTCTCTTGTGGTTTGTTGAGAAATAGCAAAATGTAGAAAATAATACACACATACACATTTAAGAAATGGACAACAGCTCTCTGTAGGTGTTTATTCTACTTACAGTAACAAAAACCTGTGAAGTCCCGTATTTTAATGTACAGTGATATATTTTGCCATATAAAATACAATTTACAGAAATTTCTATCAAGTAAACCTAAACAAACACACATTTTGCATACTTTTATGTATGTCTTTAAATTAGAAACATCTCATTAAGAAAAAAANTTATTTACAGTACATGTTATCAAGAATAAAGTTGTAAAGTAATTAATTTTGGAACTCCATGCTGTACCATTTATGCAATAAACAGAGGGGCCTAAGCTGAGCTCAGTGGAGTCGCAGCCACGTTTGATGGCACAGTTTAACAAAGCCCAACCCATCCTTCTCATATATTAAAACAAGCACTATTCATAGGTTTCACTTAGCAAATCACTTTTGAACTACATGATACATAGTTTAACAACATAAACTAAAAGTAATTGCAACACACTTGTTAAGAGTTACTCCAGATTCTTGGGGTTCTTGACATCTGGGGTTTTCTGTCGGGCTGCTGTTGAATCTGTCTTCCAACCGAGCTCTGACTGCAGGTTTAGATCTAACCTCTGGTGCCAGTGCCGAATTTTCAACAAATATGTTTTCCTTATTCTCCCCCAAGAAATTTTCACCCTGTTTAGCTTTTGCTACACTGCATCCCGAGACTTCTACAGAGCTACTACTGTTGGGCGCTTTCTCTCTCTGGTTCACAGGGAGGTTGGACTCGCTAAGTAACATCATCCTGAGCTCCTGCAAGTCAGCATAGCCCAGGTGCGGGTTAGAACTCGGCCAGTAGCTGTCACAAGGCAACCCTGACTGACAGGTCACTGGGCAGACCGACTGGTTCCCAGAGCTGTTGGATGAGCCCCCGTCCTGACTGGTGCTGGGGGAGGGCTGCTGCAGAGGCGGGTCTGCAGAGGGGCCAGGCGAGGAGAAAGCGCTGAGCCTGGCTTCCACTTCACCTTCACTACTCTGCGCCTCCGTGTGTGAGCAAAGTATGTGCTGCAGCTGGGTGTACTCAATGTCCATCATCTCCACCAGGCTGGCCTCGGGGGTGGCGAAGCCAAGGTTTTGCTCACCAAAGGAACTGTCACTTGAGCCTCCAGGTCCGACAGCAACGGGAGCGGGGTCAGGAACACTAGCTGGGCTCTGAGGAATGGTCTGAGGCTCCTCGGGGGCTGATCCTGACATGGCTACAGCAAACCTAATCAGTTACCAATGTCCCTTTCAACAGAAAACCATAAAACCTTCAACAATTGTCAGTACTATCCATTAAAAAAACCCAAAGGCAGAAAAAATTGCACTTAACACTGATTGGCGAGGTAACAGAGTGGGGACCAAGCTGCCGCTGGCGGGGTACCTGACACCCTGACCATGTCTCCCCACCCCGGGTGAGACCCTCCCTCCCCCTCCAGCACAGCTGCTCACGACAAACGGCCTTCACCTGTCCCCGCCCCGGCCTCGGCGGGGAGGCTGCGGGCACTCTGCGGCCTGGCACCCCCTGAGACAGCGCCCGGACGGCGGTGGGGCAGCCCGGGNTCCCCACCACGGGTGAGGCCCTCCCTCCCCCTCCAGCACAGCTGCTCACGACAAACGGCCTTCACCTGTCCCCGCCCCGGCCTCGGCGGGGAGGCTGCGGGCACTCTGCGGCCTGGCACCCCCTGAGACAGCGCCCGGACGGCGGCGGGGCAGCCCGGG
>VXBC01012136.1:549158-634087 GCA_013399945.1 Ploceus nigricollis
AATGCAAGACAATCATTCAGTACCATTTTTAGTCTCTGTAAATTGAGTTAAATTGCATGTTGGTTTCAGCCTGGCTTTTACTGCCTGCTGCCGTGGAGGATACAGGAACCTGCTGCAAAATCCGACTCCAGCTGATTGTTAACTACATAAAGCTGTGGTTTAACAAAGTCACTGGAGCCTATGCTGTTGATTTTTTTGCCACTTGATCTCTGTAAGGATGGATTTACCGATCCTAAAGCATAAACAGATCCCCCAAACTACTAAAGGAGAATTTCCTAAGAGACGAAAAGCCACACACCTATTTCATAAAAATATAAAGCCAAGAAAATCAATAAATGGTGTGACCTGAATTAATACTTTCTATTTTCTTCAGATTTTTTGATGTACAAATCTTTAAATTCCAAGCATTCTGATTCAAATGTAAAAAAACCTCTTCAAAATAAATTAGGGGATGCCTCAGAACTGAAAAAATAATAATTAGTACAGATTTTTGCTATTTTTAGAGGGCCCGCAGTCAAACATTGGCTGGCTGTGACATCCTGCAAAACGTCTGTCATTGAACTAACTACGAGGAAACAAAACCCGTGTGCCATCAGTCTCTTGTGGTTTGTTGAGAAATAGCAAAATGTAGAAAATAATACACACATACACATTTAAGAAATGGACAACAGCTCTCTGTAGGTGTTTATTCTACTTACAGTAACAAAAACCTGTGAAGTCCCGTATTTTAATGTACAGTGATATATTTTGCCATATAAAATACAATTTACAGAAATTTCTATCAAGTAAACCTAAACAAACACACATTTTGCATACTTTTATGTATGTCTTTAAATTAGAAACATCTCATTAAGAAAAAAAATCTTACACCATAGTTGATGTTTGCATTTTATACGATTTCTTTGCATGTTACCGTTTTCCCTTGGGTTCAGGACACAGATGATCATTTCAGCCAGCAAATCCTGGATGTACAAGGACCTCAAGGATGCACCAATGTAACTGTGGTGACACACACACACTACCTGTAATATAGTCCTCAAGATGCAAAACATTTTAAATTTTTAAATTAGATTCATTTACAGGAATCTAATTTTACATTTCCAAATCTATCTTAGCAAAATACCAAAATATTTACCCAGTGGTCAATTTACACATTCAAATAAAGTAGTGGGGTTTTATTTCACACTTTAGAATTACATGCTTGAGGACTACATGGGAAGTAGCAGTGTGATGTATTTCACCATGAAAAACGTCCCTCTTCAATCACAACATGATGTACCACCATAATTGAAACTTTAATGCAGCTGTGTCTTTTTCAGTGGAGAGTTTTATATACACTGCCAGCCTAAGTAGGGCCTAACAAAAGAACAGTATCATTTATTTTTCAAGAGCCCTTTTAGAATGAAAGAGCACTTCTATAATTAAAAGCTCAATCAAATTGGGACATTTCTTAAATCTGTGGAAAAATTCTGCAAAATCTAAACAAAACCAAAAAATGCTCCACTAAATCAGTTCAACTGAAGTAATAGATTTAGTGGCCTATGTAACCAAATGCTCTTCCTTCCTTTGGTTTACCACTTTTTGAAATAAATGTCTGATGCTTTTATAAGTTTTGCTGGTTATAAAGGTGCTACTCTTGTGTTTTCTTTAATGACAGGTTTGTAAACATGGGATATTTAAAACCTCATGAAAAATAACTAAGTATGACTTGTTTCTTTGCTGTACACTTAACAGATGGATTCCAGACCCCAAATACATGTATATAAAAGGAAGATAGTGCACTTTAATCTTATAACATTCCATTTTCAAATCCTCCATCAGTCACAAGTAATTATTAACACTGTTCTTTTGCAGCCTTTTCCTAAACAATGACCCTTCCATTGTAAAAGAAACATGACACCAACATTTTTAGTGTGTGCTGTAGGAACAATTTTGACACCAAAATATCACATAAATGAGATGTAAAGGTATGGCTCCTCAGGTCTGGATTAAATTCTCCTATAAAATTACAATTCAAGTTACTGGAAAACATAACTTTATAATCTTAAAAAGCAATATGCTCTTCTTAGATTTTTTCCATTTCTGTACTGTAAATGGAAACTTTAAGATAAAGATGCAAGTAGAAAAAACAAAATTTCAGTACAGGTAACATTATGAATCTTTATAAGAAAAACATTATGCACAAAATGCAGCAAGTGAAAGTCCAATATGTTCTTGCTTTTCATCTATCTGGTTATTTTCATTCACAGTTGTTCAAAAATTGCTTATTTGTCAGTACATTGGGTAAGGCTAGTTTTAAAAGGTGAGAATATGTACAGTATTTACAGATGTGCAGTCCTTGCTGTGTTGCCAATGTGTATTATTTGTGGGAAGTATCAGTCACAGTTCTATGACTGATTGCTGGAAGATGAAGCTTCAGTTTCCACTGGTTTCTGAGTTTCCTTCGGTGTTTCTGGCTTTGTCTCTTTACCAATTTCCTTACTCTTACTCCTATCTTTGCGATCTTTCCCTCTTTCCCTGTCGCGATCTCTATCTCTGTCGCGATCCCTTTCCTTTTCCCGGCTTCGATCCCGGTCCCTGTCTTTCTCTCTGTCGCGATCCCTGTCTCTGCTTCTCGATCGCTCTCTATCACGTCTTCTGTAAGAGTCCCTCTCTCTGTTTCTTGTCCTGTCTCGGTCTCTGCTTCTTTCCCAGTCCTTACCCCGCTCTGAATCCTTGTCTCTATCTTTGTTTTGGCTCCTATCTCTATTTTTATCCCATTCCTTCTCCCTGTGTCTCTCCCAGTCCCTGTCTCTGCTCCAGTTTCTGCCACGGTCTCTTTCCCAAGGTCTGCCATGTTCTCGATCCCTTCGTCTTTCCTCAAAGCCTCTACCTTGGCGATTATCTGCTTGTTGAAGCTCTGGCTGATCCAAACCCTTATCTTTATTTCCTCCCTCATATCTCTCTCTCTGTCTCCCTTCAAATGTCTGGCCTCTATAGTCAGGATTTTTGCCTTCTCTGAAGTCAGATGTGGGCCACTGTCCTTCCGACTCAGGTCCTTGTCCAGACATATTGGAAAGAGATCCAGATGGTCCACCTTCTTCCCACATCTCTTTTCTGTGAGTTGGTGGATGGCTTGGAAGGTCCAGGAGTGGTCTTGGGGGTGGTTTCATACCTTGTGGTGACTGACCCTGGTAATGAAATCTAGAAGGAGGTTCATCTTCTTCTGGAAACATCGGAGGTGTGCCTCCTCTTGGTCCTCCAAACTGATGTGGTCCTGGACCTCTCTGGTTGGAAAATCTGGGTGGTGGGCTCCCTCTCCGTTCTTCATATGGCTGTGGCAAAAGTCCCCTTGGACCAGGCATATGATTTGGAGCTGGACCTCTCTGCCCTTCAAATTGATTGGGGTGAGGTCCTCTTGGTCCCCCAAAATGACCTGGGGCTGGACCTCTTGGCCCTCCAAACTGAGGGCCTCCTCTCTGTCCTTTAAACTGACCTGGTGGGGGTCGTCTTTGACCTCCAAAAGGAAAAGATGAAGGTCCTCTGTTTCCCATAAACTGGGAGGAATCTGGTCCTTCAAACTGTCCTGGAGGCCCCCTCATTTCATCATATTGGGAATCTGAGAATTCCATTTGTTCCATGTGAGGTTCCCTATGATCTTCAAAATGAGATGGTGACATTCCTCTTGGACCCCCATGATAAGAAGGAGCAGGGCCCCTGTTATCACCAAAAAGAGGTGGTCCATGCTGTGCAGAAAATAAGGAAGGAATGGGACCCTTTTGACCTCCAAATCTTCCAGACTGAGGTCCTCTTTGCCCATCATTGTTTGGAAAACCGTGCTCTTCAGAGAACTGCGGTGCTGGTCCTCTAAAATTAGGTCCATGAGGTCCTCCAGGTGCATTGAGCATCATTGGAGGTCCCCCTTTCTGCCCAGACATAGAAAATGCTCGGTTTTCCTCAAAGTGCTGTGGGGGAGGTCCACCCTCACTCTGAGCTGGTGCAGGTTCAGTTTGTTCTACAAACTGATGAGACTGAGGATTTCTTTGTTCATCATATTGCACTGATGAAAGACCCATCTCTGGTTCAAAGTGTCCAGCTGCCTTTTCCTGCTGAGGAAACATTGTATTTGAAAAGGAATCCCTTCCCATTGCTTCCTTTGACTCATTTGACCATGATACTTGATGCATATCTTGCAAAGATGGGCTGTCATTTGATGTGGAGAAATTAGGCTGAAAAGATGTACTTGGTGGGGTTGGAAGCAGCACTTTACGTATAGGTTTGGAAGCAGAAGGATCTCCAGAACCTGTTTGACTCAAGTTTTCCAAAGTAACTTGAATGGTGTGTTCAAATTTGCTATTAGATGTCTCTTTCTGGGGCACCGTAGATGTCTGTTCACTTGAAACCCAATTATCAGCAGTAAAACCAGGCTGAGTAGTGGAAATTAAAGCATTATCTTCCTTACCAAGTGAAGTCTGCAAAGCATTTGGAAAACTTGCTGGAGCGACTTCTCTTGTGGATATCTCATTCTGTACTACCTGTGACTTAATTCGAGAATCAGCACTGTCATTCTCTGTCACCATCCTTCGAGCCTGTCGAGGATCTCTGTTCTGCCTTGGGTCACAGCCCTGGTTTAAAACTTGTGCTTGCTGATTTAAAGATGAAGGTAAATCTACTTTTTGTGTAGCTTGCTGGTCCTGATGGAATAATTCAGGCCTCATTAGGGAAGCTTTTGCTGGTGGAGGTGACATTAAAGCATCAGACACTGAAAAGTGAGCCATTGAAACACCAACAGCTGCTCTTTGTTGTCTGAGGGCTTCTTCTTGTTCCTCTAGCTGCCTCTTCTGTTCCTCTATTTGTTTGTTTAATTCTTCCAACATTTTTTGCTGTTCTACCAAGGAGGAGGATGCAGGTAAATCAGACACAAATGAAGCAGACGCTTCTGAAGAACTGCTTTTACTGTCTGTATACATTTTGTTGGGTAAATCATCAACAGTAACTTTTGCTTCTTCCAAAATAGTTTCATCCTCTGGATCATAGGCCTCATCCTCTAGTTCTGCTGTAGTAGATGGCTTTTCCATACTGTAGTGTTTATCACTTTCACCAGTCTGCATTTCAAAGGCTTTCTCTGGACCATATTCTTCCTCAGGATCATAAGGTCTGTCATCCTCCTCCTCCTCTATGGCTTTGTCCTTGGACATCTGCCCGAACTGCTGCACAATGGGATCTAACAGAGGAACCGCTGACATCCCGCTATCTGCCACAGCTTGACTTTCCTGACTGGAAGACTGAACAGATCCAGAATCCTTGGCAAGAGGCTCAAAAGTTTTCTTTTTCCCAAAGAGGGTCTGCAGGATGTGCTCAAGAGGCGTGGCGGTTTTTGAGGCTGAGGAGTGCGTGGCAGTGCTGCTTGCAGGAGCGGCTGTTGAAATCGGTGGTGTCACAGTAGTTGTGGGGCCACTTTTAATGGACGACAGTATTTTTAATACCGAAGGTGTCACTGCCGAGGTGTCTGGAACGGGAAGCGGGGGTGGAGGTGGAGGAGGAGATCCAGGTGGTGTTGTACTCATGGTGGAGTCTCCTGAATAAAGTGTGTATTTTGGAGTTTTCTTCTCTTGTGAAGCTGGAGGCCCTTTAGAGAACAGGGATGGTTCGGCTTCCTCATGTGTTTGAATTCTGCTTCGCTTCTCCTCCATTTTTTCTGTCTCAGTGGCAGGACGTTTCCCTTTCTGACAGATAACCAACCCAAGGATTAAATTTGGCCGAGATGATTCAAGACCTGAAAGAGAACACAAAGATTGTATATGTAAAAATCTGATTTTTAACGATGCTTTCAGTAGAAACCTATTATTTTACGAAGTGGCAGGTACAAAAGTCATAAAGGTAACAGTTTCCTAAGTTCCATCAGACCTATTAGCAATTTTCATTAGTCCACAAGCATATGCATTTGTATTTCTTACTTCTTATAGATATTTATACCTAAGTTTAAATTCCTTCCTCAATATTTTTAATAAAGGACTGCAGCACCAGGCATCATTGTTAAAGTGTTTCTGCAAAAGTTCAAACCCAAGCAAGCTGTTATTTTTGTATCTTTACATTGTTTCTACTGTTCAACTACCCCCACCTCTCCTCCTGAAAAAGCAAATATTTACATTTCGTTTGCAAATATACACAGAGATACTGAAAAGTGAGAAAAACTTGGACTAAACATTGGTGTCATATAACCTGTGCTAAAAGTCCACATTGACACCAATCTGTAAATATTTTGTCTGTCTTCAAGTTAAACAAACACCAATAATGACAAAAAAGATCACATCAAACAGCATTTGGAAACAGTGTTAAAGCTGGTAATTACTCCCAGTTTGTTGTGGTTTTTTCCAGCCAGACATTATTTTAAGAGGCGAGAGAAGCAGGGAAACTGCAGATGTCCCAGACAAGCCCAGGAGAGGTGTTTGGTTGGGCCAGCACCTGGTGTGGGGGCGAGAAGGCCTTGGAGCTGCTGGATGCAGGGTGGGTATCAGGCCTTGATAGGTCAGTAAAAAACACCATGAGCAGAACTGCTGCTTTTTGAAGAGCTTCAGACTTGAAGGAGAAGCATATCCAGAAATGATAAGAAAGTTTCAGATAAAGAGGAAAAATGCAAAGGTCTGTAGGCCTGTCTCCTGTATTTTTTCCTCTTACATGCACAGTTCCACTGGCAGATAAACATACCTAGAATGAAGGGCAGGGACTAAATCCTTTAACATACAGTGGTGGCAAATGTAGAAAATCTTTTAACTTCTGGACTAAATGGCCTTTAAAAGGCCCTCATTTAAGGGCCATTGTCCTCCCTATATGTGCCATTAGTTATGATTTCTATTCAGCAGGGAAGCAGGAATATAGAAACATAAAATAACCTGTGAAATAAAAGATAATACTCATTGTGGATAAATGGCAATGTAAGAGCTCTGGCCTATGTTGACCCTTCTATTCAAAATCCCATAATTAGGACATTTTTATATATATGTTCCTTGTTCTTATTACACCAACTTCTCACTAAGCAACAATTTTAAATATCTAATTATTAGCACCAAAAACCTTTTCATATCAACACAACCCCCAAACCCCACAGTAGCAGACACATTCCATTAGCAAACCACATCACACATAATTAATCTGGTGAAACAACTCCGAAGTTTTACTGGGACTCCTAAATTTACCATCTAGAGAGGAAAACACATCAGCTGTTTTCCTAAATTTATGTTAATGAATAACAACTCCCCAGTTGGTGGGTGTTGACTAGTGCAGAGCACCTCACAAACAGGAATTCACCCAGAAACTGCCAGTAGGCATTTGCTGTTCTGCTGTTGTTAAATGTTTTGATTACCAAATTTCATGCAGAGACTTGTGATTTATGCAATTAGTCACAATGAATTTCAAACACTGAATAACTGAAATAAACAGGTGTCAAAAATCCATCAGGCAGGATAGCTAATAAACAGCAATTACTGAGAAATCAGGTTTGAATTCCTATAAGAAACAGAGATCAAGTCACTAATTAAAACAGGGTAAAATTTTAATACACTTTCAAGGCAAAAAATTCCAGCAGCAAGTTAATAGCATTAGTTATAAATTATCATGTTTAGATTAATCATCATAGAATAAATCCATTGAAATATTACATTTTGATACTGGAATTTTACACAAATATTAGAAATTTTGCCTAAGCAGACTTCTACACTCACTCAGTTCTGAGAGATCAAATACTACATGATTCCTTCAATGAAGACACATGGTCAGAGCAGCTTTCAAAGGCCACAGCCCTGTTCTATCTCAATATCCATAAATAGGTTAAGTGCCTAATTTTAGGAGCAACTAAATGTTGACTGCAGTCTGCCACTACTGCTAAATTACTGCCTTTGACAAACACAGGTTTTATAAGTGCTGCAAGCTGTGCTGGCAGAGTTAGTAGTTTTCAGTGCTAAATTATTTATAACAGTTATTATCCTATTATGCATTTGAAATCCCCAGTCTGGTTTTATTGAGTTACTTCCTGTAACTAAAGCCAATAAAACAGGACCTACTAAATACTAGTATTGAATTAATATTTATTTTCCTTGGCTTTAAATATATTTTTTCATTAGATCAAGTTTACCATATTTATATGGTGTGTATTGGCCCCATCTTTCCCTGTCAGCAGCAGCTGATATAAGCTGACCTGCACTGTTCAAGACACAGCTTCTGCCCATCCCTGACAGACCCAAGGGAGGAACTAAGCACACCTGTAGTGAATTTTAAATTGCAGAGACCAACACAAGACTTTTATCTGTATCTTATCAATGCCATTTAAATATCTGTCCCAATTAATCATGTGAGCAATTGACAATTGTCATCAGATTTGTGCCCCCTTAATTCAGAGCTACAATGCCTCCCAGCACTGTGCCACTGCTCCACGTTCAGGCTCCTTTGCTGAGTGGAACTGACTGGCACACAAACTCGGGTTTGTAATGCCACCTTCCTCCACTGCTGCTGCTTTTCCTAATGAAACCTGCTCAGCTGAATACAACAAACTCTGTCCACAGTTCAGGTAAAATTCTGCTGCATTTGTTTTTTTAAAATCATTCCAACAGCATGAGGAGATTTCATGCCTTTCTATTTTATGAAAACTCACAGTCCCTATAAAAAACTACCAAAAGACATACCAGCATTTGTGGAATCTTTGCTGATACATATGTCTGTTTTATTAAAATTCAGCTATGTAAGATAGATTCCCATCACCACTAAATCCCTCAATAAATCACTTTCTATCAGTAATTAAGTCTGGTTATACTACTTTTTACAACTGGAAGTGGTAAGTGTGTATGTGAAACAGAGAAATGAATTCACATACCGTAAACCACTGCAAAAGGACAGTGCAGAAGAGCCCATGACACATAAAATCTGGTAATAAATATCTGAGTTAATTAAATATAAATCAGGATAACCCTCCATTTTCCTGTGTTTTTAAGCCGCCCACATCAAGGTTTTCTGCAGATCTTCTAGGTACTAGTGCAGTCCTCAGTTGTGTTCCAAATCCAATCCATCAGAAAACAGGAGAAATTCCTAATCCACACGTGCCTGATGGAACTGGCTGATACAGCTGGAAAAATCTTCTAACTAGGATCTCTGGAGTGGCAGGGCTTGATTGTCCTCTCCCTCCTCCCCCCCTCAGCTCATATTTATCTAAATATGATAGACCATCTAAAGGCAATGCTTTTCCAGGCCTTGCTAGACTCTACTGGAAGGCACACGATTAAATTTAAGGAGACAATGACCACGTTCCACAAAATATTTTTATTGATTGTGAAAGAAAGAAAACACAGTAAATTCCACCAGATGTCATTAAAAAGGTGTGGATTACATGCTGTGGTTTTCATACATACACAAAACAAGAGGAACAGCTTACCTGATTCTTTTCACCTGCTTTTAAAACACAACACAACACAGCTGAGATAAAGGCTGCCACAGGAGTTTCCAACAAGCGTTACCTGATGGCAGAACTCTTTAGTCAATCTTCTGTGAAACTGTTCCATCTCTTGGCCTGCCTGCCCTTGGAACCTTGTTTCTGCTAACCTCTAATCTACTTGGCCTACAACTATTTCTGTCAATTTGAAAACCTGCCTTTTAATATTTGCCTCCATGAACACCTGCAGATGAGACCTGAACTTGTTCTGAGCAACTCCTTCCAGTTTTGAAATACCTGTGCAGTTGAAAACTCAGCAAAACCAGTCTGACATTAAAAATATCTCTTACAAATAGTAAAGCCTGGCTACATTTGCCAACCTTCAATCCAAGGTAAAGAGCTGCATTTGAAATTAAACCCGTAATGTAGAAGTAAAAAAAGTGTAAAACAGAAAGCTGGTATTTCCACAGGAATGCAAGAGGAAACAATTAGGTAAATTGAGTTATTTATCAGACCAGCAGCAGACATTTAGAGCAGATTCAATGGCCAATCCCATCCTTGTGCTACTGCCCAAAAAGGATGATATTTCTTTACTTCTGCCTCAAAAAGCCAGTCCATGAATTAAGATTCTTTGCCTACAAACCTGTGCCAAGGTGTTCTGTATTTGGTGTTTTCACTTCTTGGCTATGAAATGGGATTAAGTTTTTGCCTAGCTTTCAAAAATTCAGTAAATTACAGACTATGAAGTACTGAGATTCAACAATCCTAGTTATATAGTAATTTAGACAGCAATATTCCTGCCTTTTTAGCTATTGCCTAAAAACAATCACCTAGTCTGTGCACTGTTCAAGGACAGATAAAAATGATTTGAAGTGTATGAGAAAAATCTCGTCTGGGGATGCAGAGCAAGCACCCTTGGCCATCTCATGGAGGAAGGGACAGCACTTAACTCATGATGCTCCATTTGTTGAAGACCTGTCCCAGCCACTGTTGCTCCTGCATTAAAGCTCTGAGAATGCTTTATTGAGGTTGTGCTACATTTGCATCCGAGGGGCAGAGCTCAGTCAGCCCCCCAAAAGGTGAGCTCCTTGTTGGTTGTTCCATACCTACCATGCAGTGCCAGCTATGGCCACGACAATGGAGTTATGCCTTCACTGCAGCCTGCAGCTCTTCAGCTTCCCAACCTGGTATTTGCTATAAAACCTACATCCTTCTTTGGAAACGAAGCATATGCATCTCCTTATCCTTAGATGAAGATGACTCCAAATTTTGTAGAAGGGTGTTTCACAGCTGAATTCATTCTTAGTGTTTCTGTCACCATGTCTGACATGAGGCAAACTCACCAAACACTATTACAGGTAACTTTATCTAAAGACAGAAGAATCTAACCCTAAGGAGTGGGTCCCTTTCTCCCCAAAGGACTGATTTTCTGAAGTCAGTGATTTGACTAGAGTTTGATCCAAGTAGAACAGAACGTTTCAAACACCTCATTGTGCCCCACAGTGCATGTACAGATTAACTCAGCATGGGCAGTGACAATGCAGTGGAAGCACCAGAAATGTCACCTGTGTCTTCACTCTGACTTCTTGACTCCTCTGTGGGATAAGTTTCCTGCTTGAATTAAGTGATGGTGAATGGCTTGTACAGGTCTACGGTTTGTGAATTTAGGAGTTGCTGATAATAGGGTGGGAGCTTTTTGTGGTTTTGTTTGGGTTTTTTTCATATAGTGGCTGCTCCACATCCTTAATTTTACATGTAAATTCATTCTCCTAAGACATATGAGCATCTTGTTGGAAAGACTAAAGTTTGGACAATTTTATCTTAGCAGAGTTTGATTTCCAGTTTTTCCCTAATTACATACTTTTAAATTGTTTTTATATAAAAAATTTAACTAATGATTACATTAAATATTCAACAACTTGTCTCAGATTGCCTTTTGTCTTGTGATTTTACCTAGCATTGAACCTCCCCTGTTTTGTGCTTACCTGGTCCCTCAAAGGGCAAGAGTTTGGAAGGAATTGGGTCCTTAGAACTCAGGGGGATCAGGTAGAGATCCTTGACATGTCTGTTGTTATTAGCTACAACACCAAAACGACCACGACTGCTAAAATAGGAGTAGAGAGAGATATAGGCAACTTCTTCTTCTTCTGTTGCAGGATGGAAACGAATCAAACACAATTCCTGGAATACAAAAGCAAAGTGGAAAAATTCAACCTGCGACATACCAGCAAATGAAATGGTAAAGGGCAAATTCCAGAGGTAAAATAAACTGCACATTTATCACTCCAACTATGCCTTCAGGACAACACTCTAGATTTAAGAGACTACTGCTGTTCAATTTGCAACATTAAAATAGAATTAGGTTTGTCATTTTCAGAAACACAAATTACTTGTGTATCTTATATCAAACTGAACAGCTTGAGGCTCAAATGAAAAAGAAATGGAAAATTCTTAGTTTCATGTTTTTCTCTATAATGTCTATCATTTTTTCACCTCTGAAGTGGTTTTAATACTAAAATATGTTAAATGATCAGTTCCTTTTCTTTAATATTTGAATTTCAATCTCCAATATTTCAGTTAGGAAATAGTTTGAAGATTTAACTACTGTGCTGGAAAGAGAGATCAAGGTTTACAGCTCAATAAATACTTTACTAAAATAAATTAAAAAATTCAAAGAAGTGGTTTAGGTAGTTTTCCATGTGTGATCTATGTCAGTATTTGCTGTTTACTACCTTGTATTATAAAAAGTTGTCATTTTACATTGCTGTCTATTTCTTCTGGGTTCTGCAAAGGATTTTAAGTGAATACCTTAGAAAGCGAAGATTTGAGTTTGCCAACATAATCCCAGACTGTCTTCGGTGAGATCCTCCCACCAATGTGAATTGTGTCAGGTAAATCCTAAACAAGAAGTATTACATGGTAGAGTGAGAAAAACCAAAAATTAAAACCAAAAAAGGCAGTGCATGTTGCCCCATCCCAGCAGCCCAGTGGATAGTTAAATTTTAGTAGACTTTTGTACATATGTTTTTAAATTCAGACAGGCTATTCCTAAATTTGGAGGTATTTAATTATGGCATGTGACTGAAAGGCCCACAAGATACATGGAAGAGATACACACCCCAAACATGGAGAGCAGCAACACATCAAATAGTTCTGTATGCCCATTACTGGCATTTATGGGGAAACTATAATATACAGATATATTGGCTTTTATAGAGAAGCTGCTATCTGAAATACAGCTTTTCTCCACTTTGCAGTGACCCCAAGTCACTTGAATTCTGGCAAATTTCCTGTCACAAGGACAGTGAAACTCATTTCAGCAAAAGCAGTACTCAGAAGAACAAGCAAGCCTACTAAGTCCTAAACCATACATTTGTGTTTGAAAATTCCTAAGCCACCTAAAATGCCCTTGAGAGAAAAAAAGAGAAAGAAAAACCTTTCTACTGTCATTATTTGAATGTACACCCTCTCAGAACAGTATCATCCAACTGCTGGTTTTACTTGAAAATTAGTAACAAGGATGATACCTTTCATAAACAGCTGAACAAAATTTTCTAACAGATCACATCAGTGACCCATCTAGTTTGAGAACAGAACAAGGCACACACTTTAAAACACTGGCTCCTAAACAAGGAAGCTAATGTGAAGCCATTATCCCATGTTAGATCCTAACATATGTATAAACACGTTGAAAGACATTAGAATTCTTCACAGATTTGTGAGGAATTTTTAAAAGGCTGAATTTTTTCTTGAGCTACTTTTCCTATTACTACAAAGATGTCATTTACCACTGCTACAGTTCTAATGTAACTCTATAAACACACAGTGCCTCCAGCCTTTCTAGCACCAGGAACTGCAGCACAGACCCATTCCAGACACACACACACACCTCACTAAGATAATCAAAGCACCCGGAGACTGGATAGGCTTTAGTGACAAATTTGGCCACACTCTGCATGTTAATAAATCCTTTCCAAATGGTGTTGAGACGAGAGAGAAAGAGGGAAGTGTCGCTGTCCTGAGGTGAGCGAGGCTCTGAAGCACTGCAAAACAAATCCAAACACAAAGGTTACACAATGCCAATGAGTATGGGCCCTTTATTTTAAATTTTCTTCCCTCCTCCTATTGATCTGATACTTTCTTTTGAATAAGTAACAAAATTTTTACTAAATGCTTTGTTAATGTTCTCCATTAACTTGGTATTATGTAAAAAAGCAAGGAATAGCAGAAAATAAACTTGTAGCTGCAGACAGACAAAGAGATGCCAAAAGGCACAATTTTATAAAACCAATTACAGACTTCTCACTAATTAAGTAAACAATATCCTTCTGAAAGCAATTCTGAAGTAAAAGAACTTGCTATGAATAAAACTACTTTAACTGCAATTGCAAAAGGATATACTCAGCAATATTTACTTTTTACTATTGTGTATACTCAGAATGTGAAAGAAATTCACTTCTTTTCAAGCTGACCAATTGGTTAATTTTAATTCATATTGAGATGCAACAGTATTTTAATACCTCTGGAAATACCTCTAAGCAATCTCTCCCATGCAGTGTCTTTCTAGATATTAATGTATATTCAGACTTCTAAGTCTGCATGACATCCTCAAGTTTTATTTCCCTGCTGGGACATTGTAGAATCTTTTTTGATACTCTGTGCGTCTGTTGATGCATACACTGATGCTCTGAAAACTCTGAAAACTAAAGAAAGCAAATGAGGAGAGATGGCATTTTAAAAATGTGAATCAGGCTCCCTGAACTTTCAATCTCAACAACCCTTTTGGTTGAAGGAAAGAGAACAGGATATGGGACACATGGGAATCTGCAGAGAGCCACAGGAGGGATGTGGTAGCTGCTGAGGATACGCACTTGATGTTGGGTGACTGATGAACCGCCAGGTATCTGGGATCTGGTGAGGAAGAGGGTTTGGTTAATATTGATTTGGGGACAGTCATAACTGGTTTGGAAGTTTCCTGTTTGGTTTCCCCCGTGGAGACTTTGTCAGCTGCGGGCCCAGGATGCAGGGCCGGTGTCAGGGTCCCAGAGGAGCTGCTCATGGCTGTCCTGGGGTCTCTGCCAGAAACTGTTACAGTTGTGACAACAGGGCCAGCACAGGAGGCAGCGAGAGCAGAGACCTCTTCAGGTACAGCAGAGTCTGTGCTGTTCTGGTTCTGGCTTGGAGGAATGGAAGTTCTTTCTGTGGTTGGCTGGGAAACTGTTTCTGCTGCTGGTTCAACATCAATGTCCATTGCATCATCAGTGATGGACTCTTTGTCAGGCTCTGCTGCTGGGGCTGCTGCAGGACTCTCATACTTGGCCTGCACTTCTGGCTTTGATTTCGACTCCATCTTCTTAGCAGAAGCCACTGACTTCATCTTCTTAGCTGGTATTTCATCTTCTGATGCTGAAATCTGACCTATAGATTTATATCAAGCACTTTTGATTAGTATTTAACAGTAGTTTGGAGCAACTATTTTAAAAAAACAAATAAACAACACTTAAGTAACAGCTCTTTTACTTTGCCCAAGGTCAGCATTGTCAATAAATACCTGTACAGATTTTACAGTTCAGGTCAAAAAGATGGGCTCGATGCTGACTTGTTGTATCTTTCAACATGCTGCTAAAAATGTCTAGAGAAGGAGGACTGTTCAAACTGGGTGCAGCTCGGGTTGACTCCTGCTGTTCCTAAAAGTGATTAAGCACAAAAAATATTACAGTTGATCATTAACTTCAACAATAAAAAAATACTTTGACAACTGTTAATTCAGTTTTTTAAAAGTATACATGAAAGTCCTTGCTTAAAGCATATCATATTAGATGGAGTTATCACATTATATGTGTCCAAATTTCAAGCCACAGTGCTTTTAAGTAGAGCTCACATTCAGAAAGAAAAGATTTTTCTGTAAATTGACATGAAGGGCTGAAAAATACACAGCATTTTTGAAGTGCCTGCAAAATACACCTAACACTAGCTGTTGCAGTCCTTCACACTTGAATGCTGATAGCACACCCAGTGGGCAAATTATATCCCCACAGTTCAGTGAAACAATTTGCCCAAAATTGAAGCCCTAACTGCCATTGCTCCCACTCTACATCCTCATCTGAAGGAACAGCCCCAGTACTCACATCAGAGTCAGATACTGGTGGAGAATCCTCCATATTGACAGCAGGCACATGCTCCCGTTTTACAGCTGTTTTCTTGATTTCGTGAGATTTGCTTCTTGACTCCACCTGAAAGAAACAAAACAGTGTTGGTAAAAGCTCCATATATATATTTTACTCTGCACTTTGCTATAATTTGGTATGTGGTAGGGAAAAAGTGTATTGAAACTGAGTGTTATTAGTATTTTGTTATGAAGAAAATGGTGCATTAACATATAATGGGTGGTAAAGGCTGGCAAACTTGCTCTTAATTTGAGGACTTGAGGACGTAGGGAAAAATTATGTTACTTACTGCCTTAGCTGGTTTCTCTTTCCACATAGACAGTTCTTTAGATAAAAGTTCTTCTGGCTTCATTCTCACCAGTTTTGACAGGGAGATTTCCTCACGAAGGACACGATGGAAAAGTCCCTGAAAACGGAAGAGACTTTTGCTGTGCTGAAGGGAACCTGCTCAGGTAACTGACAATATTAACAGTGCTGGGCAGGCAAAACCTGCTCCAGTTTCTTAATTTTCTATTAAAAATATCACCTCTTATAAGCAAACTTGGAAAGGTGCAGCAACCAGAAATCAGGAATGAAATAAACCCCAAGTACAAATATATCACATCAAATGTGCAAACTGTAAAAATACTAATCACCAACTAAAGAAGGCTTTGAACTTTTTCTTAGATAAAAATATTGTTAAAATGCTTGAATGGCTTTATAATAACATTTTATCATTTAATTCATATGTCTCTATTTTGAGACTCCTAATGTTGAGGGTAGAGTCTGACATACCATTCAAGCCCAAAAGCACATTTCTATACAAGTTTACTGTTTAAGAAAATTCCAAACCTGGTTTTTGGGGTCCTTGAGATTGAACATGATGCTACGGTATTTGCTCTTGTATCTGTTGTCTGTCACTTGGAACAAATTAAACATCTCCTTCTCAATGTTGAGTGCCACTTTCCCTACTTCACTCTCTGTCATGACCAGGTCATCGCTGTCATTGACTCTGTTGCAAACAAGAACAGGAATGTGTGGTTTAGTCAGGGGTGAATGGTCAGGTACAGTCACAAAAAATAAATTTTTCAGAGCTGACCTCAGCTGCTCCTCACCCAGGAAGGGCTCGAGACTCCTTTAAATGAAACCTCAAAGCCAAAGTCTATCTCAGGATCTTGAACTCTGGCAAACTTTAATTACTGCCTGGAGATGGCCACGGACAACACGGCTTTGGGAGACTCCTGCTCGTGGCACTGCCACCAGGAGTTTCTCTGCCAGGAGTGACACAGGGAGCACAAACACCTGAGTTTCAGTCCTTGATTCCCCACTGTGATCAGGATTTCCTTTTTAGAGACAATACCAGGGGGCAGTGCTCTATGGCAAGTCTTTATGGTTGTCATTATCTTTAATAATTATTGTGGGAAAATCTGCATTTTTTGGTGTTATTTTTTTCCTGTCCTAAGTGATAGCTGCCTGTTGACAAGAATTTCTTGTTGTTGATTTTCATGTTGGGATAGGGGGGAATCTCTCCTTCAGTGAGATTTAACTATGGTATTTCCTGTACTATGTTCCCTACAACTCTACATCTCCAGATTTTAAAACTCAGAGCACCTACATTATAAAAGGTTCTAAGCTGTGATTTAATCTTTCAACTGTAATTGTCTCAATATAAATGGAATAGAGGTTTCTTTTTATAAAGGCATCATCACATGCACATTTATTTACTATCAGGAATTTTTATTTCATATATAAACCTAAGATGCTGATTGCACTTGTAGTAATTTTTTGCATAAATTTAATCCCTCAAAATTCCTTATCAAGACAAACTAAACTCTCCATGCTACTTCTAAGTGTAGCTTCCTATATAAAGTGTTTTGAATTCCCACCTCTTCCATAAAATTTCTTTCAGGGATCGTCGAATATTCTGTCGAATCTGAGAGTTGGGCTGTGACTGGGCAGGACTGGCTGAGGCTTTTGCTTGACTACTTCCAGCTGCAGCTGACACGGAAGACAGTGAAGGCTTTTTGAGTCCTCCACTCAAACTGGAAGACGGAGCTGCTTTCTTGGCAACTGAGGAGCCATGAGAGAGAGGTAACTGTTTGGAAGGAACACTGCCTGACGAAGGCCAAGGTTTCTTGGGAATGACACCTTTGAAACTTCCAGCAGGTTTCAGTGGTGGTTTAGTTAGTGAGGTGTTGGAGTAGGATGGGGACTTCTTTGAAGGCAGATTTTTGGTGAGAGAAGAGGTCTGTTTCTCCATGATAGATACCACAGCCTTCTTCGGTGCCGATGTGGACTCTGCTCGATCTTCGTTCCTTTTCTCTTCCCTTTGAGCTGTTAAAACAAAGAGGAAAATACAATATTAAAGGCTTAACTTTATAACTTCGTATTCATGAAGACCAAATACCAATTTATAAAGAAAAGTCTGTGAAATACCATCTCCAGTGAATAGCTACCAGGCAAGCAGTTTAAGCTATTTATTCTCACTTGCCTTGTTAAAAGTGATGCTTAAAATCATGCCATGGTTGACTTGTTTGTTTGTTGAAAATTTTGTGAATAAGAAAAATGGCGGGGGGGAAGGCACCACCTTCAAAGATTCCTGAGGGGGATTTCATGGTTAAGCTTCAAAATTAACCCAAATACTTACACATATAAAAAATAAAAATAATGCAAATACAATCCACGTGCTACATTTAAACAGAGAAAGTCTCATAGCACTTTACAGAATCAGTTAATTACAGAGGTTGACCTGACATCAAAGTCCATGGATTTGAAATTGTACTAATATTACCCTAAGCTGAGTATTACTCAAGTTTAATAAACCTATTCAGTTCCTAGTTAGAGTCTAGATTTAAAGAATATTTAAACATTAACACTGCTGTCAGGCTGTAGCTATCTAATCCTCACCATTCTCAAACTATTCCATTCATAATATTCAGTTTTCCATTGAAAATTCTAATGTTACAAGAACTGATGCACATCATATACAAGAAAATTTACAAAGTCTAAGTAGAAGCTCTCGTTTTCACACCTGTGAAAGATATACTTGCACAGGATTTTAAAAGCAAATATGTTTTTAAATTGCATTTCATCTGTACCACCTTCTGGCACTAAAAGGAACAATTCAACCCAGCAAAAAAAGCCAAACCCCAAAACACAGGTATCCCCCTCCAACAGAACATAATTTCCAAGACACCAAATTTACATTGGGTAACACCAACATATGGATCCTGTGAGCTCAAATGAGGATGGGTTCTGAGGGAAACTACCAAAAATCAGCTCCTAAAATAGAGTTGTTTCAAACCTTGTTGAAGGTCTGCAGCTGTATCAGCCCACACTCCTTAGGTGCAATGTGCAGGACACTTCCTGGGCAACATCCAGGAGTTCCAGTAACTCTACCAAGGACCAGCTGGTCCCTCTTCACCTTCCAGGTCTGCTCTGATGAGAGCAGAAATCACTGGAAAAGGCCTAAACTGTCCTGAGATGGACTTGATAGGGACCAAGCCCTCCTGGGGGGGGCCTGGTTCAAAACACCCCACACGGCAGCATAAATTCCCAATGTAATCATCCCCCAAACTGCAGATTTAGCATTCTTAAGGGACAAATGATACTACCTTATTTCATGAAGAAATGGCCTTACAAGTTTCTGCATGCCTAGTGGAGACCAGCACTTCCCTGGACAGCAGCATGCACTTCCAGCAATGCCCCTCTCACCCCCCTCCCTGTAACTGGCCCTCAGTGCTGGCAGCTTCCATGGACACCAGTGGGAGATGAGCCAAGAAACACCACAGGAACAGACCTTTTGTAAGGTGAACTGCAAGGGTGTGTGCTCAACTTCTGCTGGAACACAAGAAGCCAGAAGATGAAGAGACACTGTATCTTTTTCCCCAGTTTTCTCCAAGAAGGATTTTAAAACTGAGGATTTTTTTCTGAGCCAGATTAACTACTTGAAGTGTAAAACAAAACCCACTGTCAAAGTACATTAAATCATTTCCTAGGCTGGGATGATTTTGCTATAAATGAAATGCAATTATTACCCTCACACTACTCCCAGTTTTCCCTAGACTGGTCTTGATTCCTGTCTGACTGAGCAAGGGACACCTTCCATGTGACCCACGGTGTCTCCCCATATGTCTCCCCTAACACTATTCCAGTTGTCAAGAGGGCTCTGGCAATGCCAGGAGGGAAGAAGAGGATAAGGAACTATCGCTGATACAGTTGATTTGGTCAAGCAGGGTCCCCAGAACCTGAGAGGTAACCAGCCAACCTATTTTGAGGTCAGTCTTGAACAGAGAGATGGCAAATATCCAAAATGTGTGCACTGGTTACACTGCAGGAATTACCCCCATTCTCTTTCTCCTGGTTTATTTATCTTCTGCACAGAACTGTACCTTTCCAGGTAGGACAGCAGCACACTCTTTGACCTGCCACGACAAGGCAGGACAGAACAGCTTGGCTTGCAAAGTGACAGCAAAATTCAATCCTCAGTATTAAGATGTTTAGTTCTTTGGGTTACAGCAGAAGTATGACTGTAAATTTATTCTTAATCCTCTAACCACTATCTATTTAATGATTAGTTCAAAGTAGTTAACAAAAACTACATTGATAGAACTAAAAATAGCAGAACCAAGATGCTTTGTATCCATCAAATGTTGTGTGTATATATAAGAACTATATTCACACTAAACACCATTCTGTTACAAACAGCTATATCACAGTAAGAATAAAGACTTGTAAAATAAATAAATAAATAAAAGCTCCTAGTACAAAGCTAGATTGACATTCCTGGGGTTGAAGGCAGCAGAGTCTGTAATGTCTAAGGACACACAGAAGCACGCTTTAACCTGCCAGCTGACACCATGACTATTTTTAAGGTGAGTGATTTTATGCTTCTTTAACCAACAGAAAACATGTAAATAGCTCCCAAGTATCACACATGCCTGACAGTTTCAAGATACAACACTATTTTATACCAATTTCAAGTGTCTCCTGAGGAGGACTTGTTGATCACACATGGATGGCACAGATTCTCTATGTACTAATTCAGCCATAAGTGACTCTTTCAGTTCTCCAGAACTACCAAGGTCCTGTTCAAACCGACACTGTCCAATCAAGCATGTGGAGGTTTTGATAAAGAATCCAGAATACTTAGATCCTCTGTACAAACAAATAATCCGTAACACCTGTACATGAGGATAATCTAAAAAAAAAAAACCCTCTTATCCTGTTTTGACAATGAGAAATCTGAATTTTTGTCCTATCAAGTTTTGGGTTACAGTGTCAATGTGCTGCCCCATAACTCAGCTGAAGCAACTCACTGTGCATTACACAGGTGTTAGATCCAATGCCCAGGAGCAGCCATTGGAGGGTGGGGAAGGAGCAGCGCTGGCTCTTGGGGTGGCAGCACACTCTCCTATTATCTATCCACAACATGAGCATACCCCAAAGCTGGCAGCACCTCCTGACAGGTATGGGAACGTGGCAGCAGTATGTTTGGAAGCACTAATAGCAAAATGTGCTCTTTTCTGAGAGCAGTATGCCAACACATATGGAGCTTTACTTCTGAACAGATGCCAGAGCTGCTCAGCAAATGGATGAGACAGATCATGGACTAGGTATTCCCTCAGCCCATGATTTCCAACTTGGAAAGGGCCAGATTGCTTGGCCCTGCAGTCTATGGGCAGCATGGGGAGAAGGCACAGCCAATGCTACTGCACACACTGGCCACTGTGTTTTATACCATGGTGGGTTTGGTCCTTTTTCATCAGTAGCTCCAGTGCACCTATAATAAATGCCCTAAACCAAATCTAAAATAAAAGGGTGAGACAAGCACTGAACATCAGCCTATCCCACCTAAGACATTAACATGGAGTTTCACCACTGCCAGTTTAGAATAAGGCATTTGGTGGTTCTTCTATTCAGCCCTTTAAACACCCAGGTGAACCTCCCTGGCTTGGCGTCAGAAACACAATTTAAAATAGCAGTAATTCCTAATTGTCCCATTTTGTCCTGTGGGCCACTTGTTAGGACAGGAACAGGATCCTTACACACTGGAGGGAAGCGTGGGCTAAAGAGACCGAGGTGCAGCTGCAGCTAATGAGCCAAGACATTCCCAGGGTGAAACCCAACGAATCCTCTGGCAGAAAACTGTTCATTCCTCCCAGGCTCAACACACAGCATTGCTTAGTGTGCTCACTACAGACAAAACTAGAATTTCTCCCACCAGGTGTTGACAGAACCCCACCCCTGAGGAAATTCCCCCTGCAGTTACACTTGACATTACAACACACAGCTGTGAATGAGGCTTCTGCATGCAGAGCAGAAATGCCACAGCATCTGCTGGGACAGACGAGCCCGACGGTTCCAGGTACTTCTGAACCGCTCAACACGGTGTCTCAGCACTGCCAGGCCATTGTGGAGGCCCAATTATGCACGATTTCCACAGTGTAGGGCTGTTAACCTTGCATGAAGGATTTGCAGGCAGCACTTGTATCCCAGTCCCTCACCAGCACCCAGAGGCTGGGTTTTACAGCACCAGCATGTACGTTATCCAAAGGAAACTTTGTTTCTTCTCCAATCGTTAAAGAATATTTCTATATAGCATTTAAGTCTATTCTGATTATTTCCCTTTTCCCTCTCCACCCAATCCTTCTTTGGAGTCATAGCTTTTCAAAGCCACTTCAGAAACTAATCCCAATTTCTATATAAGTTCTCATTTGTGATGAGCAGTTTTGATGAAACCACTACCTACTTTTTTCAATTTTTATATACTACAATAAATGTGCTCTTCCTTTTCTCTGTACAGTTTTAAAATTATTCAAATCACAGCTCTCCAAAAGATTTAATTTCTGGCTCTAGTTGATATTAAAACTTTAAATGCTGTAGAAATAAACCATAGGTTGTTACACCTGACGAGCCCATTTCACAATGACTCTAGTAAAGCTATTTTTTGGTGGTTTTCAAAATTTAAAAAAGCATCACAGCTCCTCTTACAGGACATTAAAACACTTCTGTGCACTACATCTTGCAACCATGCAGAGTACTGTAATTTTCTCTACAGAATTAAGATTTTGGCATAAGGCTGTTCATACACCAGCACTACTGTCTCTGGTGTCGAATATCATCTTAACGTTTCCCCTGTGTTCGCTTCCATCCACATTAATCTACTTTCTTTCCCCAGGATGAAATTCTTCCAGGCAGTGTGAGAGGAGCCGACGGCTGTGTTGTGTCCGGCTTGCACAGAACTTTCTGCAGTGGGAGCAGGACGTCAGGAGACCAGCACTTGAGGGGGCACTGCCCAGCACAGAGGCAGCCCAAGCCTGTCTGGGTTTTACTGCTCCCTTTCAGACTTCTCTCTCATAATATAAAGTTTTAGGGAAAAAAACCAAACCCCAAAACTAACTTCAGTCTTATGCACAGCATATGAACTTCAGTGGCACCAACAATAAGAAAGCTGGTAATTAACATTTTTCTTTAACAATAAATCTGTAAAATTCCACAAAATTAATAATGCAACCTGAGCAGGGAACAGCCACTTGTGATTCACCTGTTCAAAACTGGATCATATTCACTACTGTTTAAAGTAGATTTGTATGCCTTTAGAGGGAAGAAAATCCACAGTCCTCCAGCAGTGAAGTTGAAATAAACCCATTAATACCTGTTAGAAAGTATTTACACAGCCAGTGTAAAGGCTGAGCAGAGCTGAGCAATTCCATCCTGTGACAAAAGCCGATCTCTAGAGGCACCAGCACCGGCCCTTAGACCAGCTGACAGGAACACAGGTGTGCACAGCCTAGCGGAGCCAGTCACCCACGCAGGACCTGTCCTGCCAGCGTTTTGGGTGTCACACCAGACTCGGGCAGTGACCTCGGCCTCCAAGTCCCGCAGCTCCTCGGGCTCAGCCGCAGGTGGCTGCAGTGGCCGTCCCTGCGCCGTCGTCGCAGCGCTGCAGCTTCTCTGCTCCGAGCGTGGCAAGGCGAGGGCTGCCCACTGGCACACAGGGCAGCACAGGCTGCTGGCCTACAAGGGAAACACCTCACCCCTTTGCCAGCAGCTGAGAATTTAACAACCACATTTCCCCTCTGGATAATTGTTGGAGAGGACAGGCAGGATTTCCCAACCTCCGAACTGGTGTGGTTCAGCAGTTTCCCACTGCCACTCAGCCCATGTCCCAAGAGGAGTCATCTGACACAGCTGTGTGATGACCCCCTCCTGTGTGACTTGTGACAGGAATAACCTGAACAGAGCAGAATTTAACCAACCCCCCTGCCCCAATGCAGTGGTCACTACCGAGCTTTAATCCACGAGTTTTTCTGAGGTGAAACCTTTTGGAACTGAAAAAACTGAGTAAAAGACACGGGTGAGCAGGTGCTTTAGCTGTCAGTCCTCAAGCACTCCACAACGGGAAGCTACTTACCGGTTCCGAGCCAGCTGTGCCCAGTCCCGTGCTGGGGCCGCCTGACATCTGAGCCTCGGGCACTGCTCAGCGCCGCTGGGTGCCCCGAAGCCCCCTCTGGCGGCACCGAGCACCGCTGCCCGCGGCCGTGCAGATGAGGAGCTCTGGGACTGCTGCAGCGCCGAGCCTGTTTGACTGTTCTCTCCTCACACCTGCCTCTGCAGGGCTTTTTGTCACTTCCCTCACAGATAACTCAGTGCTAGCCCTAATTCAGACGTGTTGAGCTGCTCTTAAATCGGTTTCAGTGTTAGTTTTCACTGTTACCTGCCCTACCTCCTTCCACTTTCCAGACTAAATCAAACTTTATTGAACACTAGTGTCTGGCACATGCTGCCTGCCCCACTGCTGCTCTTTGAAAGCCTCCATCAGTTCTGATCTGTACTGCAGTTAAGCTGCCTGTGTGCCAAGCCTGTACATTTAGGCACACAAAGTAAACCTGCCCCTAAAGTTAATTCAGGAGACTCAGAGACAAGGGCCTGCCCTTCCTGCAGTGATTTGTGTTCACGCCAACCTGTAGCTCTGTGCTGATGCACACCTGTAGCTTTGACACACAAGCTTTATTTTATTCTACATGATACTGTAATGATCTATCTGATCTCCATTAGACAACTGCATCTTTACTCCTACCCCCCTTCCCCCTCTTGAGGGAGAGAAGCACTATCTGAGACAAAAAAAGGGCTTATTTTCCACACTGTTCATGGATTGGCATCATCATTCCTTGCAGGGACAGGCCATCTTCAGGTTCCAAATTCAGCACAGATTGGACACAGCGAATCAGCAGCAAACTTGACTCTAAGTGCAAGTGATCACCTCAAAAAAATCCCTTTTATGTGGGGACTAGCAAAGAACTTTTTCACTAGCTATGCAGTCAAGTGAGCAAGTTCAAAGAACTGAAGTAAAATTAGTAAAAGAAAGCAAAACAGCAAGAGGGTGGTGAGTGTTTTTAATCAAACTTTCATCACTTTCAGTGTTGATGATGAGATAAACCACCCTCATATGCACAGTGCCTCTGGAAGCTGCACCAGGTTTCTGCCCCCCAACCCCTTCCCCTGAGCAATAGTTCTCACACTGAATCCAGGCACCCCTGATGGCAGGAGTGCTGGCCTGCTGTCTCTGAGTGCCTCGGGTGTGCTGCTGGGTGTTTGAGAGAGGCACATGCCAGGAGCAGGGACCAGCCTTCCTAACTTAAGAGATGGCAAAAATCTTCACGTGGCTGCCAGCCACAGGGTACGTGTGACATACCTTGCAGAGCAGAGAAGGGGAACTCCAGTAGTTCACAGGCAGGAGATGAAAATGGCTCCCCAGGAATCTCACTGCTCCTTTTAAGTGGCTGGGTCCCAGGGGACGTTGGCTTCAGCACCACTATGGTCTGCCTCCCTCCACAGGCAGGGCTCAGGTCTCATGCCAGCCCCAGGCCAGCACAGCCCCTGCCAGTCTCATGACGGGAATTCAGCACTGGAGCCACCAGGTTATTCTCCTCTACAACCCTTCCAAAGCCAGGTCTCCAAGGTGAATTTCTCAGAACTTCTGGCAGACTCATCTTGGGTATGCTGATCATTATTGGTCTGTCAGCAGCTCTTCTGAAAACTCCTCTAGTTCACACATTTAGGCCAGCCGATATACAGGGCAGCCAGGTGTCTCAGAAAGTGGACAGTACCAAAATCAGTAATTCTTTTCATTTCCCTGGTGAAAGAATTACCCTACTTGATACTTACTGCCTCTCAGGATGGGCCTACACTGCAGAATACAGCATTAGCATTAAGCAAGACACTTTGTCTTTCTAGGAGTCAATTCAGATGCCAGCAGTAGTTAGGTTGTAACAGTACGGAACTGCACAGCCTAGTTTTTCCTGTGGGGAGGCACTCATACCCAAAGGAATCCAGTTTACCTATAATCTGTCAGTCCTTGCAGGCAAACGTACCTATGGCTTAAGAAGCAAAGTTTTACTAAAATATATTTTAAATTAAGCTAAACCAACAGCAGTAGGTCCACATCCACTGTACTCAACAGCCACAACTTCAGGTGGCATGATCTTGCCTGAAAAGCAGCATTAAATTGGCACCAGTCTGTGGGCAGACAAGACCTTATCTTTTACTCTTCATATCAGTACTTACAGGTCCCTACATCACTATTACTTCCTGAGCCATAAATCCTGTCTTTAGTGCAGTCTATATTCCCCCTGCTCTCTGCAGAGTGGTTTATTTTCTTTCTTTCCTGTCTTCATGCTGTTATTACATAAAGAAAAAAAAAATCAAGACACAAGGAAATGCACACATAGATTATACATGCTATAAAATAATCCTGCCATTTTGATATACACAGCAGTTTCTGCTGGTGGGGCATCACACTATCCCTGTGTTCCATTGTCAAAGTCTCCTTATTTTGTTAGAGGTGTACAGGAACAAACAGTCCAAGATCTGTTACTACACATGCACCTCATATTCCCTTTGTGTGTGGAAAAGTTCAGCTGCAGAAGAGATTAAAAATACTGAAAACAGTTAACAAAAGGAAATTTGTATCACCAGAGCCAGGGCTCCCACTTCCAGGAGGTGGCAGCGTTGTCTCTTCGGAATTCCCTGCTGGGAAGGAGGAGCAGGACCACACACATTGGCGTTTTCTCTGAAGGAAACACTCCCCCTTCCGAACCCCGTTCATTAAGAACTTTGGTGAAATACTGGTACCAAGTAAGGTATGACCATAATTTGCCATAAATTCACATTGTATCTGTCTGCAGTTCATGTAAACACAACTTTAGTGATTTGGTGTGACAAGTGCTTGTTACTCTGAAGTTCTCCCACAAGAACAGTAACTTAAGGCTTCCTTTTGAGCTTTTATCTAACAAACTTTCCTCACTCTCCTGCATGCTTAGTCGCTCTTCTCAGGAAAAGAAGGCAAGATATTTAAACTGTTTTAACACCTGAATTGAGTAAATTATCACTTTGTGTTTTTAAGTCTAATAAATCAGGTGAACTTCAAAGCTTTAAAGCACTAATAAATATTTAGCATACTTAGGACTGGATAGTTAAAAACTGGGATATTGCAAATGCTTACCCTCTTCCCCTCCTTTGGGATTAATTTTCTATATTAAAACTGCATTTGCTACTGACTTCTGCTTGACAATTATTAGCAAAAATACAGAAAAAAAAGTCTCTTAAAAGTGTTGCTGTTGTAACATGGATCTCTGAACAATGTTCATAAATCTCAACAACGTACATAATTGTATGAATTTGGAAGCCAGGATGACTTCTGAAATGCAATGTAAGAGCTGAGCACTGCATATTAAATTAACACTAATTTTCCTAACAAAAGTAAAAGCAACTCTTCTGAAAGGGCATGTGACTCAGAGCTAATTTCCTTTTATATGTGTACTTCAAATACTGTCTGAAACTTTAGAAGTACTTGTACTTAATATTTGTTTATCAAATCAAGGTATTTCCCACGCCAGTTTTTAAATTAATCAAAAGGATTATTTTCACTGGGCACAGAAAGATGGAAGACAGTGTCATTTTTCAGGCACCAGATTCTGGTGTACCAAGTCACTTCCAAGTACAGCCCTAACCCATATCCCCAAAAGACATAGGAAACTTAGGAAGTGAAGAAACACAAAGTAACGGGGTAACATAAGGAAAAAAATATGACTGTTCTGCATAACTGCACAGTAGTAGCACCAAATATCCCTTTTCTAAACAAATGCAGAACAGGTTGGGAGAAGGGCCCTGGTGGTAGGCTTAGATGCAAATATATTATATGCTCTGACCACCCAGTACATCTTTAAAAGTGATTTGATTTTCTCGGTACTACTTAACAAAACAACTACCTCATGTAATAACAACAAAAATCTTTTAACTCACAAGTACTGAGTAAATACATAAAATAAATCTATGTTTGAAATTATAAACTGTCTGATGTAAAGAGTATTAGAGAGTGATTCTGTCAATCAGGTTAAGTTTTCTTAATTCCTAAAAGGTCTCCTGCACTGAAGTTGCAAAGAAGGATTTGGTGAACATGGCTGGAAGCTCTGGAAGAATATGGGCAGCCTTCTGAAATACTGCATTTGGAAGTCCTTTGCCTCTTCTGGACTACAAGTCGTTCATAATCAATGTTCAGAAATGCAGATTTCTAAACTGGGAGTTGCTTGGTTTTAAGATTTGCATCTAAAGAAGACTGTTTGGTCCGATAAACATGTTTTCCTTGACAGACTAGCTCAGACTTAAGAGACTTCTCACTCTTAGATACCTGAAGTGAAGTGAGATGACTCTCATGAATTTCCCTAATGCTGTAACTCTTAGGTTTTGAACAGCATATAAAGATTTCTTAAAGAAATAAAATCTGGTAGAGTACTTTTGCAGATGGTGCATTGGCAGCTTCTCAGGAAGATTACAGCTCAGACCTATCCACATTTTTTCACAGATACACGAACAATTTATCTGGGCATTTAGTAACAGCAGAGTGACCACATATCAATGCAACTTACCTTAAAAATAATCTGAAGTTCTTCCTTGCATTTGATATGAGAGTTCTTCATCACACAAACTAGGTTGTTCTCTATGTGTTGCTAAAGTCTGGTATTTACAATGTTTTGGAATCAATTTCACTATTTAGCTGCAGGAATCCAGTTTTCTACTGGAAGTGGTTAAACCTGTAAAACCTACAGTGTGGTAAATCTTAAGAGCAAACTCCCTTAAAAAAACCCTCAAACTTCCTGCCTCAAAACCTGTATTCCTGTCTCTTAGGAAAAAAACAAACCCTATAGGAATAAGTACATTTTAAGTGAAATAGTTCTATGGACACCTGTAACTGTCAGAGTCAGAAAAATCTGACGTAAAATAAGCTCTTATAGTTTCGTTGATCTCTTTCTACTAATTTATGTTTAAAACACTACTGTTTCTGACAAAAAAGCTAAATTTTCTTTAAAAGAATCTAAAAGGAATGGAAGTTAATTAAAATATATACCTTAAGGGAGTTTACTATACAAGAGGTCAAGGGCCTAATATGCAGCAAAAATACACAGAGAAAAATTACAACAATTTAACTTGATGTGGGTAAAGACCATTAAAATATACCTGGTATGTGCTATGTTCATCAACAGCAATTTAGGATAGCTGATGTTCCCTCAGTGCTTAAAAGCTCTAACTAGAAAATCTTATCTCAAATATTATTTATAAAGTTATCAGTTACTTTACATGTAAGTGTTCAATAATTAGGTTTACTTATCAAAATAAAATGTAAATTGGCTGAAGTGTGGTTACAAAAGCTTTGAGAACTGAATTTCTGATTCATTACTTTTCAAAGGAGTAAAGTGGAGGTCATGTGGTTTGTAACTGAAATGTCAGATTTCATCTCAAGTTCCATAACTGCATTATAAAACTACTCAGACTGAGTGAATCAAAAAAATGTCATAAGCAAAAAGACTTGTTCAGGCTTCAAAGCAGTATTTACTTACCTTTGCATGAGTTACAAGGATGCTACTCAAAACCTGCAAAAATATGCAAGGCAGTATCTCTGCCCAACATCCAGTTGAGATGTGCTCTTGTGTGTGTGGATAATGTGTGGAATATGAACAAAGAAAGGGGAAAAAAAAAAAAAGAAAATAAAGATAATAGAGTTCTGCCTCCCCCCCAGCATAAAAGCAGATGGTCCTTAAGTTATTTCATGTAAGAAAGAAAAGCAGCAGCAGAATACTTGACAGTTAAAAGCTGTTTGTAGAGGTGTCAAGTATCGTTGGATACCACGCTGAAGATTTCACTCTCGGCACCAGGCACTGAAAATGCAAGACCTGAGAGACAGGTGCCAAATCTAAATTACAAAAATACAATTGAATTAGTACAGGCAATTGCTGATTCACAGTGCACACTGCACAACCTTTTTGTAAAACTTAACACAAATGTCTCAATACTTACCTTCTAGATTAGAAACATACACTTTCTTTATGGGAAAAATTTCAAGCTTAACCATGTAGTTTTCCTCCAGAAATCAGCTGGGTGGATCGACAGGCTCTTAATCATACAACTGTCATATGATACATATGAAACTCTTAAAAGTGTCTCTCATTTGTGTGTATCTGTGTGTGAATCTTTGAAGGTGGAGAAAAGTAGCTTGGTGCCACAGTAAGAAAAAACCCCCAAATCCTAAACTCCCTAGTTTTGCAGAGCCAAGAATGGATGGGTATTCAAAGAAAATATGATCATTCAGGAATATCCCTAAGCCATACATACATTTGAACAACAGTGCAGGTGAAATGGCAGCAGTCCTTTCAGGCTTTACAGCATTGTAATTATGATCGCTGGCCCAGGATGGTGTGACGGGTTCTGCTGCTGGCTCTCGAGCAGGAGCTTGGGTGTTTGCCTCAGTCTTGGCTGTGCTCACAACAGTCTTCTTCACATTCACCTCTCTTTTCTCAGGCAACTGTCTCTTTTGGTTTGAAACTGGTTTGATGCCCACCTGGATAATTAGAAGTAGCCTGATTACTAATAATCATCAAATATATTGCATTTCACAAAGAAGCAGAGAGAGTTACACACATGTACACTGGTTTCTTTAACAGTAAACTCCTTACTTTTACAGTGCACCATTTGAAATTATTTGATTACTCCAAACCCAGTAACTTGAAGTTTAGTTTAAGAAGGCAAAATTAATTTGACTTAAAGTAAAATAAAAAGGTAATTACTTAAAATAGTACTTTTTTAAAAGTTGTTGCCATCTAGATGGCTTTTACAAGGAACTATCTCCATCTAGAGGCAATTTTTAACATTTTTTAAAAACAACAGGAAAACATTTTATTGTCCTTACCACAGGAAAAGGCAAGAAAATAATAACAAAAAAAGTAACAGAAAGCTCCTCTTCAATGCAGAACTTGGCAGTTTTATTTGAGTCAAAAAGCAGAGCACAGAAACAAGGCACAGTGCTCCAGGGCAACTGCTCTGGATCACGAACACAAGCTTACCTGCTGCTGAGGTTTTGGTATGCCAGGCTTTTCAGATTTTGGTTTGATCTTCTCTTTAGGTTTTGGTTTTGCATCTTTGCCAGAACTCAAGATCTTCATGGTGGCAGCAGCATGTTTGAGGATGCAGTCATTGCTGCAGTACACGGAGTCAGGCTGGGCCACATTGAAACAGCCGGGGCCAATGCACTTGGAAGCACCAGGAGCTTCAATTACCTTCAAATACAAAGAGAAATGGAGTGAGGTCAGACTTCAAAAGGGAAATAGCAGGAACAGCCTCTGCAACATGGAGAAATGCTTACACAGCTCATGTGCAGACCCTGCAGCTCTGACCTGCACAACTGCCAGCATGAGAACAACAGCTGTTCATGACACAACACAAACAAACCATACAAAGGTAAAAATTTCACTTCTCTAACACATTTTTTTCAGGATGTGCTGCATTTTCAAGTGGTTGTTCTGCTAGCCGTGAATAAAGGAGGCTGGTTTCCTAAATTTTCAAATCCCTTAAGTACACAAATGCTTTGTACTGATCCTCTACATCATGTGAGAAATGTCCTCAATAATGCAAAGCTGGGTTCTCAACAGTAAGGTCTCTAAACCATCCCCATCAGCTGCTGTCCTCAGCTATGCACATGTGTAAGAGGAAGCACTCAGATATTCAGATGTACAGATTATTCTTGCTCTAGAGGTTTTACCAATATTAATTTTAGAAGTCTTCAACTTACATTCTTATACACAACTTTTACACAGCCTCCTATTCCTTACACATTTATAGGTTTGTCTCTGCAACCTGAATTTTCCTCTAATTCAAAATCACTCTCCATTTATATCAAGGTGTTATAGATGAAGAACTTTCTCTTCCAGTGTTATGATTCAGAAAATAGCACACTCCCTGAAAACAGAGTGCATTAAGTTGAAGTCTAGAAATACTTGAAAGCTCTTTAGGCTCCAATCTATCACCACTGGGTATTATGCTTTTAGTCTCTCTTCTAAATTACTCCTAAAAATTATATAAGACACTCACAACTACCGTAGTTCTAAACAACCTCTCATAATTTGCAATTACCAAAATTAAGTTTTTCAGGAATATTTCCAGTTAAATAAATATTATTTGCATAGTGCAATTCAATTCTCTGTAATCAAAAGTCAGTACACAGCTTTATCTGCAGCAGCCTGATAAAACCTGGATTTGGGAATTTTCCCATTATGTACACACTTAACAGAGAAGTAAAGATAAAGAGCACTTGGTGATATTCAGTAGCAGAGCCAACACCAACAGCACTGGACTCTCAAAAACCTTTGTGTACAAAGGTGTACAAATGTATTTGAAAATTTTTTTGAGAATACTGTTTTCCACACATTTATCTTAAAACAGTAAATATTTATATATTCAGCTCAAACTGTTCTATCCATACATCAATCTCACTGTGCTGCCATGGACAGCTCTGAAATCTAAAGGGAAATGTCCAAGACACTGGCACTACTGCAGTACCTTAGACAGAACAAAGACAACCACTGTAGCACTTGTTTTTTTTTAGTTCATGTACATTAAGCTGAAGAAGCTTCTATGCCTTTTCAACTGGGCATGAACTTTATATTACAAAATTTAAGTTTCACATTTTGCAGTAGTTCAAAATATACATTTTTGGATTTAAAAAGGCAGTATAAAGAAATTCTCTATTTGCTGATAACCTAAAGCAGTATCAGGACAAAAATCAGAACTTCAAAGAATAACTGGAAGTACAGCTGGAATTAACTCCAACAGAAATGTGTTCATGTTAAGTAAAAAGTCTCACCATCATTGAAAATGTCCAAAGATAGTATAAATCAGCACAGGATTCTAGTATTTTTATTAAAAGAATACATCATTGTTTGACTTCCAAAACAGTATTCAAAAAGGGCAGAACAGCACAAACTATTTCCTACACCTATATAAAGCTTTTAAATCCCTCACTTGAAACCAAGTTTTAATTCCTGTACTGATAGAACTATGGATAAACTTCTGCTAACCAGTTCAGTGGGCTGTTCAGCTTATGTGTAGCTTTAAAATCGAGTCAGATTTATAGCCATACAGGGAATTGTCTGCATGTACTCAGTGAAACATGAAAAATAAGAAACAATTAAAATACTTACAGGCTGAAATATCTTTAGTTTCTTCTTCCCACTCGGATTTGCAGCTTTTTCAATCCTACCCTTGATTCCTTGGTCCTCAACTGATTTTTGTTCAATTGTTCCTATGCTTGTGAATTCTGTGCCATCCGCATTTCCTTGCTCCATTTTAGGTTCCTGCTGGTCTAGTTCTGAAACAGGCTCATCCTGTCCCTGGAGAATGGTGCAGTTTGGACAGATATAGTCCTCACCATTCCTCTCCAACAATCGCCCTCGAGCCTCAGAAATACCCACGCAGTCACCATGAAACCATTCCTCACATCTATCACAACAAATCATAAACCTGAAAAAAAAAACCCACCAAGGAACAGTAAAACACTCTGAAATGAAAATTAACGTTCAATGAATATTTCAAGCAACACAACTTCAGCACCCCAATAAAGCACCAGTACATGGTTCTGCCTCACTGGTTATTTCTGTATTTAATCTTCTTTTAAGTATTTGTTCAAAACTCCCTGCCAAAATTCAACAAACCCAAAAGCTCATTCAAAAAGTAAGCACTAGCACCTAGCTTAATTTTTTATCATCACAGAAAAATTCCAAGTCCTTGCACTCTGTCTGCAGCTGAGCCCTTTGCCTACCTGTTGTTATGAGGCTGACGACAAATACAGTACAGGGCATTTGGGTCATAGATCTCAGACTCGGGTTTGCTTTTGGGCTGTTCTTCAGGTTCCTCATCTGAGGCCCCTTTTGCACCAAGGGCAGGCTTCTCCTCCTTTTGAGTCTCAAGATCTTCAGTGTCCTCCTCAGATACAACCACCTGACTTGCAATCTCAGTGCTGTCTGCAGTCTCAGGCTCCTGTTTGACAGGCAGCTCAGACTCATCCTGTTTTTCAGGTGTGACATCGCCTGTTTTGGCAGGATCTTGTTCTGAATTCCTTTTTCTCAGGTGGTTCTGCACATCCTTCAACAGCAGCTGAGAAGGTTTCTGCTCAACACGTTTCTTTCTTAGCCGATTCTGCAGTTCCTTTAGTGTTAAACCATCGCTGTCACTATCAGAAGTAGCATCTTCCTCTTCCTCCTCCTCCTCTTCTTCCTCTTCCTCTTTTGTGGGTCTGCTTTTTGGGCTTTTCTGCTCCTTACAACTCCTGGTGCAAATCCTCCGAGTGACAGGTTTTGTATCGGGAGTGCTCTCAACACTGTCTTCAGAAGCAGTTTCAGCATCAGTGGCTGGCCCAGAGGCTGCTTCACTGGAGTCCTCCAGGGTAGTGGGAACGCTCCTCCTCCCCCTACGCCTCACTGTGGTCAGGAACTCTTCCACCCTCTCTGTGCGCTTTGGCTGCCGTCCACTCCTCCTGAGGTTTACGCCTTGTTGCTGCTGCTGAGGCTGCTGCTCACTGGAGTCCACATCAGCATCTCCTGCACCCTCTCTCTTGGCAATCGTGGTCCTCCGAAACCCCCAGGTTTTCCTGAACTCTTTACTTGTTGGCTTGACAGACTTTTGTTCCTCCTCATTGCTATGCTCACCTTTATCATCCAACACTGATGCTAAAAACAAGGGAAGAGTTAATAAAGTGGTGGTGATGAATGATGCACTTTCATACAACATTTTTCCAATGTGTTATTTTCTTTATAATATCTATGTATCTCTAATTCATACGATGAGCCTCAAAACAGATCAAATATTTTCTTGTGAATGTAATACAACAGCAGTAGCAATTAAATACATCACTGATCACTGTGACAACATAATCCAGTTGTTGCTGTTACAAACTCTTGAGTTATTTAAAATAATTTACACAAATACATACATGACAGACAAATAAGCACATTTTCAATTGCAAAGGAAGAACTCTTACCAGGAGAACTGTTTTCCATGTTGTCAGTATTAGCTTCAGACTCTAATGGCACTGTGTTTCCAGCTTCTTCCATAATACAGGCAACACTGTTCCCACTCTGAAATGCTGAACAGAAACAAAATGTCCAAAACTCTCATTCAAAAATATTCATAGCCCAAGTAATTAGTAAATATTCTGATTTCAGTATTAATTGTAACAAGCAATAAATTGTATTTTATATTTCAAGCCACAAATGTTCCTTCAAGATACTAAGTTCAACATGTGGGTTTGGATACTTTACCGATATATTTTATTGAGTAGTCGTAGGATTTCTGATATTTTTTGGTATTTCTCAAAAAAAGCCAACCAAACAAAAAACTCCTCCGTGGTATGAATCTACTCCCTTGGGTTTGCCTGGGCAAAAACTCTACAGCAGTTCCACTCACTTCTGTGTGGGATGAAATGTAAGAAAGGCTGGTCCTTGACATGGTTATTTACAAAAATGTTTTCAGCCTATGTGATCTACCAGAATGACCAAAAAAACCACCCTGATTCAGCAAAGAACCTCCAACTGTCACAGACTCAGCCACAAAAAAAAAAGATCTGTGCTGACAATCAGATCTGTTTTCTCGAAAGTCTTTCCCAGCTTATTTATTAGAAGACTGTTATTTGAGAAGGCAGAAGCAAACAACAGAAATAAATGGAGGATCTATAAATTCGAGGATAACCTGGTTTGAACAAGTATTAAAGTTAACGTATTTCCAGTGAGCTGCATGCCCTGGAATTGCTCTTAAGGAGACAGACACTGCTCTGCAGCCACTGCAGTGACACTGCTCCCAGGGAACTGAATGTGCAGTAGTAACTGCACCTCAAAGAACAGGCTAAATAGAAAGTTATTTGAAGACAAAGGACACACCCCAACTCTCCCCAACGATGTTACTGGGTATGTGTATCCCTGGCTGAGGAATTGCAAAGGTACACCAAAAGAGAACATGAGCAGAATTCCAAGATAACAGCACTGAAGAATCAGATGCTTTTAACAGCTGTACATAACACAGCTACAAGTTTTCAGAGACATCCTTCAGCAAGTTTTTCCCAGTTTTCCAGTGTTCCCTGGGAATAAATGCATCCTTATTTCATGCATCATTTCCATTACTGTTATGTCTTAACACAATCCCTCCTCTGCAAATCCTCTGCTTTCGGTGTTACATTTAACACTGCTGGAACAGAAATGTTAAGGGGCAATGCTATGGAAACAAAAATCTATGCAGATATGTTGAAAAAATTAACACTTCAGTTGTAACTGTGAATACTATAAATGTCACTGGAAAAGCAGCAGACGTCAGAACGCTAATTTAAATAGTAACTGATTACTTTAACATTACACACAGAATAAGAAGTGAAATTTAAGCCTGCAGTACACAGGCAAAGAGCTCAAACTGTCTCAATCCAATATGAAATTCCTTTAAGTGCCCCCATTAAAAAAACACTAATGATAAATTTTTAACTTTTTTTTTGGCAGCACTAAAATTATATTTGTACCAAAAATGTCACAATATAATTAAGGGAGCAAGTCAAAACAGATAAAGTTTACATCTTTGTTTACTCTGGAACATAAAGAAACATTCAAACCTACATGCAGAGGTCACCCAAATTCTCAGATACAAATTTCAGCTAAAATGGAAATAACTAAGAAGGCTCTCCAATGTCATCTGTACCTGACACAGCATCAGAGGCTCGAATGGTTTCTCCTTGAAGAGCTGAGCCAGAGGAGGGCAGCACAGGATCAGAGTCATTCAGCATCCTCCAGCCAGGACATGCTGAATTTCCTGACTCACAAGTGCTACACTGAATCTCTGAGTTGTCAGCAGGTCCAAATGCTATCAATCCTCTTTTTCCTGCTGGCTCCTGGAAAAAACAAAGGGACAAAATAAGGCATCGATATATTTATTAACTTATCTTACTGTTGTTTAACTAAATTTGGAATTGTTTTGCTTCTATTACATTATAAAACAAATTCCATTTTTTCAATCTTTTTGAGATTTTGCACTTTCAGAAATACATTGGAACTGGAAAAAAAAAAGTCAAAATTAAGCAATACCACCTCCCCAGTTACCAACAGCTGAGACCTTTGAAAGAAATACAAAAGATGATTGCACTGTCATTAATTCATTTAGATGCAATTAAGATTTCCAGAACAGCAACAAAACTGTAATGAAGAACTTAGTCCATGTGCAGCATTTAAAAGCATTCTGTGGGTGGAATTTACTAAGTGCAGACTGTCAATGAAAATACAGAAATGCTTTCAAACTCCATTAGCACGGCCCAGCTTACAACAGGGCAGATTTACTGATTTATACAAAATTTCAATCCAGGAGACCCTGCAGCTTTGAGTGCCTGAGTTTGATCATCAGTAGGCAATGCCTGCACTAACCCAAAGTGGCCTACCAGACTACAAAAGCACTGGAAAAGAATTTGGGAGGTAAAGGAGGACCAGCTGGACAGGCTGAACTGGACTATGACATCAATTAGTGAAGACAAAAACGAAACTGAACACAGACCCCGTGTGTCAGCACCCTGCAATTAAAGATGCAGGGGAACTGCCACAGCAGGTGCAAGACACAACTAAACAATAATAATTCTCTGAAAGGAGTAAAAATTGGCTATTAATACTTCAGGTGAGGAGACATACAAATTTTAAAATAGGTTAGATAATCCCTCAGACATGCCAATATACAGTCTGTCTATATAAGCAATACCTTTTTTTAAAACAATACCTTTTTTTATTTTAAGCAGTACCTTTTTTTTTTATTTTTACAGATCTCTGAAGCTCCAACTCCTAAAGCATCTGTGCTCTGCCAAAAACACTTTTTACTTCCTAAGCAATCATCATCTCTAGATGTTCTACAATGTCACTGACCCAAAAAATAATGGGGAAAAGACAAAACCCTCCCTAAATGCAATTTTCATCAGTGGAACACTTTATTTCATGAACTATAAATCTCAAGATTTGCATGACTGTGGCAGAGCAGAATTAGTAAAAACAATACTAATTGTACTAACTGGAGTATAGAGCTAGACTCACATCAGTATTTCTTCTCCCCCCACCTTTTCTACAGAGGATTGCGTACATTCTTCGTCTCAGCCAACCACTATCACTCCAACAACAGGAGGAAAAATTAAACAGCAAAAAAGAACAGAACACACTAATTATAAAGACTCTGGTGCTGTATCTCATGGCACTGAATACCTGCTCTAATAGGTATTTTGCTCCACTGCCTGAATCAGAGATGATATCCAGGGACTCTGTTACTCAGTTTAAAGTGCCTGCCTTCCTCCTTACAGAACAGTGTAGTTCTGTAAGAAGCTTTCAATCTCCCTGTTCAGAATCTCCAACTGATCACACATCATTCAATTTTTAAGTGATATGCCTAAAGGAGAGGAAAGTCAGCTAATCACTTCATTTAACTGTGTATTAAACTATGAAACAAACTAAGCCTGTAGCACACACAAAAAGTACCTCCTGTCTGGGTACTCACCCTGAGGAAGGAACTGTCTGCAGGGCTGTGGTCACAGTGCTGCACCTGGGCATTCAAGGCCTGTGTGCAATCTGCTCTTCAAATGATGTTTGAGTCACCAAGTATCACAATTCCACAACATTCCAAACCCAGAACCAGCATCATCTCTTAGGAGACACAGCTGGTTGAACACAAAGTGCATTTTCCAGGGTCACTCCCTGCCCACCCAGTGCCTCAACTGCACAGGGCACAGGCTCCAGCTCTGATCTAATAGAACAGCATTAACACCTGTGATACCTGAAAACAAAGATTCTATGCCAGAATCTCTCTTCTTTTTGCTATAGTAGATACTATCTAATTGCTACTACCTATATTACCACCATTACCTACAGGAAAAAAAATTATGGAACTCCAATTTAAAAATAATTCCAAATTTGAGAGATATAAATATTTCTATCTATGTTAGGTAGAAGTTACAGATCTCATATGTTTGCTGTAAAATGCCTGGTTGTTTCTTATTATTGTTTAGTATCTCCACTTTTTCCTTTCCCATGTGGTTAAAAATATTTTTCATGAAAAAGAGGAAGTTTCACACTTACTTTACATGCATCTGCTCTTGCAGAATTGCATCATAATACAGACTAAACTTAATTGCCTAAAAGAAGCTGAAAGATCAAGTATTATCAAAACACAAAAGGATGAAGCCTTAACTCACAACTATACTTTGCACTTCTAAGCAAATGTTCTACAAACTGCCTGCAAAAATATTTACTACAACATATGGCAACTTTGGAATCTTCAAATACCTCCTCCTTTTCCAGATTCAGTAGGACTTTTTGTTCATTTTGTTCTGTTCGTTCTCAAGTTCAGTGCTCAACTCCAGCTGAGATTCTGACAGAAATGTCAACAGAAGCATAAAACTGGCAATCTTGTTTTAAACGAGCTGAACATCCAGGATAATTTTACTTATTTCTCCTAACACAGTATATTAATCACATTTCTGAAACTGGAAGTTCCAGCTTGAAACTGAAAATTATTGTATTTCCCTTAGTAGACAATTCCCATCAGCATCATCCTGTCTTTCTATCTATGTTAGGTAACTATATTTTGCAGAATATTAGAAAGGATATTTTGTTCCTTTTAAAAAAGCTGAGGCAAGAACCTCTATAAATGATGGGATAAAAAGGCAAACTAACATTAACAAACATATATTCAAAAGGCTGGGTTCCTGCTGAGGTTCACAGCTTCTGTGAGAAGCAGTCTCCAGTGGGAAAATGTCTAAGGTTTTAAGATCAACTATAAATGAATTTAGAAATACAAATCAGGAATCGCTGCAGTAGCATGAGCATTCCAGTGAAACAGAACAGTCACTTAACTGGAAGTGGAGCATAAAGCTCATTCTCAGTATCTCAAGAAAGAAGGTCCAGTAAAGGAAATATTTAGTTTTTTCCTCTCCCAGTAGTTTTCAGGTAACATGTTTCAAATTTTCCAAAATAAGTTAGGCACTTGATTTCATTCTGGACTTAAATTCCAGAAGCAATGGAAGCACAGAGGTATTGTAACCTAGAAAAAAATCACAGAACTGTCACAAGGTTTTAATTTCAATTTGGTCAACTGTTCTCAAGCAGTAACAAACCCGAAATCACAGGGCTGCCACACTGCAAGAGAGCCCAGCACTCACATTCAGTAGCCCTGTGGATTCTCCAACTACTGCAAACCCTTGTGGTTTTCAATAAACAGACTGAAGACGTTCCAGTGCAGACTCAGCAGCCAATTTAATCACAGACTGAAAAGAGAGTCTCAAATTTCAAATCCTGCTACTGCAACACCTCACAACACACATTAAAAATCTAATCTCCAACGCACCTTCACTAATCAAACAAAAAACTCGCTTGTAATCTCCCTTTCACACTCAGACAAAACCTCAAAGGAAGCACACTCTTATCTACTGCCTTCCATTGTGAGCCAGCACTCAGCAATCACAGGTGAAAAAGGAGAGATTATCTCTGCCAGTTACACAGAGCTGAGATATTCATGGCAGGATGGGCTGTGAACACACCTGGATCTGCTGTTTCTGACTTCATTAAGCCCTTTATAGGATGCCCAAGATAACATCTTTATCTGAGGTGACAGAGCAAACTTGTTCAAGAACACCAACATTTGCTCATCTTTTTGTGTTTTTCTAGATAAAGGACGATTCAATAAATTATGACAAATTCATTCAGATCGGGATTTCCACTTATTATTTTTTTCTCATTTCCCTGAAGAGGAAATGAAAGCTCAATGGGTCCTCTGACTGCATCAAGGTTTTGTCTTTCCTGGAGCTGATTACTTTAACTGCATTAAGAATTCCATGCTTCAGGTAACTGGGAAGACTTCTTCTAAAAAAAGATCTTGAAAGGAAGCTTATAATAAAACCTTTAACATGAACTAAACCCATTCTAAAAATAGCAACTTCATTTCTTGTTTATCTGAGGACTTGCATAAAAAAAGTCTGTCAACAGTCAGGATAAATTCTTCAGATTCAGCTTACTGGGGATTTTATTCAGTGTTTGAGGAATATGTACGAAAGAGCAGTGATCTTTATTCCCTCATTCTCACGTCTAGATAGCAAAATATGCAGCATCTTATGCCCTGATCTTGGATGTCAGCACCCTTCAACACTCAGCCAATTTGCTGCAATCTGCACCAAAGCTGGTACCTCATTAGGGATTACACCAGCCCTTGCACAAATACTTTAGTCCAAATGATTAATACCTGACACCTGTTCATTCTCTTATCTGCTACTGCGCTGAGAACTCTACAGCAATGTCTGTGATTTTGAAAGATCACACACGTTCTCACCCCTATGCAAACACTCATGGAAAGAATATTCACTCCTATTTAAGACTTGTGATAGACAACATTTACATCTTTTAGATTTTTAAAGTCTTCATACTGAAACTCCAGTTATAGTTTTAGATACATAAATGAAATATAATGGCCATGCCCCAAGGACAGGGTGGAAATCTCAACAATTACAATGGCCAGTGTAAGGTTTGAACATGGGGGTTGGTGAGAAGACACTCTTTGCATCTGCAAAGAAACTCAAAGCATGATTTTATACCAGCTAGTTTTTTAAAGCAGGTATCATTCATCAGTGACCAATTTCATGTCCACGTCCTAACAGAAATCCAGTCTGTCCCAGTATATAAGATACCAGCTTCAGTTAGAATGACCTGTACCTGGTTTTTAGATGTATTTTTCTACAGGTTTCTTCAGAATTTGCTTCATATGCAAAGTACTTGGCTGAAACAATGATATCCCAGTTACGTTTTCTTAAATATCAAAGAAATCGTAGGATGTTACAAACAGGGCAGAAAACATCCTTTCCAGAATGATAAAACAGTGATTTCAGTCCCAATTTCCACTATCTTCTCATTTTATTCCCTGCAAAAGAGTTACTGGGCTTGGCCTATGATAGCCTCCTTTAAGTGCTAAAAATTCCTAATCAGCAAATATAATCACATGAGCAAAAACAAAACAGTGTGAGAACTCATATAAGGATTTAATTTCTGATGCAAATAAATGTTGGCATGGCTCAGTTGATGCACTCCTACTCAGAAGATTGATCCCATCGAAAATTATTCTGCATCCCTTTTTGGCAAAGATGACAGCTGGGAAACCTGCACTTTCTGCTAAGCAGCAGCAAAATTAATCCCTTGCATCAACAAGCACTACAAAAGCAGCCCTATGGATGCCAGTAAGGCATCACCTACTTTGTACAGGAACAAGCAGTTCCAGTGAGAGCAGGGACAAGTGCAATTCAGTGACCCCCAAGAACAGCAGGAACAGGTTCTGCCCTGGCTCTCCATCTGCTCAGCCATGCAAGATGCAAGGACAGATACTCTACTGGCATGGAAAGCAACAGAAAATCAGATTCCACAGTACAGCCAGTCTTTTATTTTCAAGTAAAATATATCCACTGCTCACTAACTTCAGTATCTTATGAAGGAAGGGAAACTTCCTCCAAACAGTTGTGAGCTGGACCTTGTGACAAAGAGACGCAATGAGAGCTGAAGAACTAGAGGTGACAGTCCTAAAGCTTAAGTCTGGATATTGTGATACAAGAATGTGGCCCTAACTCCTCCCCTGCACTCCAAATAAGTTACTCTATCACTGCTTGACTGCTATAGGCAAGCTGCAGCTCAAGGTCAAAAGTCCAGACATTCCTGGTAAACACAATAATTTTATGCCAGAAATTTACATTTGAAATATTATGTTAAAAATCAAGTTTGCATAAAATCACAGCATTTCAATGCTTATAGTTAGACCTAAAAGAATAAAACCAAAGAGAAATAACACTACAAAACCTGTAACACTTATCTCTAAGTGTTTTGCTGGCTATCATTAAACGCACTAAATTAATTCCAAGATTACAAACAAAGCCACTACCTCCTCTACCTACAATACTAACAACTTAAAAGTGGCAGTTCATTTCTTCCTATTCTAGAGTCAATGTACTTAATCCAGAGGTTTCTACACATCTGTTGAGATCCCCTTCCTCAATCTCCCTGACGTTTTTTCAAGAAACCTTTGAAGGTACTGTAGGACGATGAGGTGTAGAAATGTGGTGCCACGAATTATTCAGTAGTGCCCATCCCTACCACCTCTCTGTACCCAGGACACTCAGGACCTTTCGGTGTAGCTTTGTGGACTGCAGACTTTCTGCCTTTTTTATGTTTGGCACTGAAAAATTATTTCAAATAGTCATGGTATGAACACTCCTCCTGCCTCGGTACAGGAAAGCCTATTAAGTGCACATTCACATGACACCACATACCAATACACAGTGCTGATGACAACCAACTAATGAGATTTAAAATGTAAACAAACATTAAGTACTTTTTTTAAATTTTCAAAGATGCAGGAACTAGTTTTCAATCGCCTCCTAGATTTTTCCACCATGAAAAATGAGACTTAATACACTTATAAATTTCACAAGATCAATACTTTTCAAAAACAGAAAATAATGAAGAGTTTAACTTTAAAATAAACGTTAGAGCAAACCAATTTAACAGCTTACTTTTTGAAACACAAGTAAATGGATTAATTCCAAGAAGAAAGAGCCTCCCTTAATAACAAGATACACTCATTTGGTCTCTGTACTTGCAATAGTAAAGACATTAACCTTTCCAAATTAAAATGTCTTTAGTCACACATTATAAACCCTCTCTGCTGTGTCTGAAACTAAAACACCTTCAGGCTTTCTATGGTTGGTGTCAGGCTGCTCACTTACCTTACATAAGCCTCATAGGAGGGCCAGTGCCCCACAGGATGGAAACCTGTGCTCACACAGGACAGCAGTCCTGCATGTTTCCAGGAAATGTGGGACCTCCTGCAAGTGAGGAATTTAATGTGTGTGCAGAGCAGCAGATTATCAGATTCGCAGCACACACAGACTGGGCCCAGCAGCAGATAGAGAGCAAAGACAACGAGGGACTCCACAGAACAACAGAACTGCGCCAAGCAAAAACACAGGGCAGCTCCCTGGTTTATGCCAAGTGCACACACACACACACTGAGGTTTATTTTGATGTCTTTCAGGTTAAAACCCTCTTCTTCAGATGGCAGCACACAGGACCCGAGCAGTCAAGGGAAGAAGGGACAGACTGCTGGGTAGGTCATGCACAGAATGAGAATGGCACCACGCGTTACAGGCAGTTTATTCTGGGCCTGTAGCAAAAGGAGCTTCTTTGAGACAGATTGAAGTTCTCACAGTTAAATTCAGCTAAATAGCAATTTCTCATAGAAATACTCAAGGCACTTTAGCAGCAGGCCCATCAGATATCTGGCACACAGGAAGATTTAATTTAACAACAGATCCTATCTGTACTACAGATGTTACCTGTCACAACTGCACAAGTCAGGAACGTTAAGGGCTACAACCCCTAATCAACAGAGCTGTGCTAGCACAAGGGCCTCAAACTGGTGTAATTAGATGTGCAAAACTGTACTTTTACCTGTCTGTGCTGTTTGCAGGGTGGGGCACGTGAGCACCACCCTGTGCAGTGGGCTCTCATGCAGCTGCACACGGAACCTCAGCTCTATCACAGGACTCTCCAAGCAGAGAAGCAGTTCATCTCAGAAAAAGACTTGGAAAGCTCAATCAAATTCCTTGGGAGAAGAAGTTACATTGGCAAAGAGATTCCAAGGTAGGTGTGTAGGCAGGAGAGGCTTTGCCAGCTCAGCTCTGTGTCAGCAGCTGGGGACAGAACTGTGACAACAGCGCTGACGAACTTTGGTAACCCCTACTAACACAAGGCACTTGCACTGTGCACATCTTGCAAGCTGTAAGCCCATAACAGTGTTTGGGAAATAAAATTCATATTGACTGCAGCGCTTTTGGCATTTATGAAAACATTAATTTTCTAGTCAGAGCTCCATGAGTAGCACAGGCAGATACTGACTTAGTAACAGATTGACATTTGGCATTTCACTACTCCTACACCTTCTGAAGCCTTCACTCACATTCTTCTGAGTAAGATAATCCCCTACTCGTCGTAACAATGAAAATTTAGCCCCCAAAAAACTGAGGTTTTGGGTCAGGTTTACTTCTACTTTCAGGGTCTGAACAGCAAGAGCAAAATTCAGATAACAAACAGGTTTTGCCCATTAAGGAAAGCTGTGAGGACAATCAAAGCAGTGTAGAGAGTTCTACTGTTTTGGGTTTTTTTCCCTTTTATACAGATTAAGAAGCAATAAACACAACTTTAGGGGGTCAAATGCTTAGATTAAAAGTCCAAGCACGATCATCTCTTAACAAGAAACCTTCTAAAGGCTCCAGCAAAAGCCAGTTTTAGAAGTCATAGTTGAAAGTTTAGTCAACAGAAGTATCAAATACAAACACTGCCGGGGTATCACTCAATACACAGGATCTTCAGCACTCCTTTTCCATCATCTTGAATGAAAATATTTTGCAAATACATACTGTATATTTGCCTAATGTTCAATCTCTGTAACTGAACTTGATCTCTTTAGCAACTGTGCAGGAAACATTGCTTAGGTAAGGCAATTGACACCCCCTGGCATTTCTCCACCGGGGCATCAGGGAAATTAGTTCTTTATCAGGGCCGTTAGGAACATTCAGCTGTAAATCCAACAGCTAAATCACAGAATCTTAAAGTTTAACTTCTCACAATCCCACAGCTTGTTTATCTTTAAATAATCTATCATTTCTGATCCTACCAGTACATCTGTTGAAGAAAAGAAAATCATGTGGTCATACAACTTTTTCCCTTATTTCATCTGTAAAAAGTGAGTTAAAATATAACCTCTGAAACGAGCTATAATTTTTATTCTTATTTCATCAAAACAGCTTCATTAAATGAAATAAACAGAAATGAACTTCTTCCAAATTTGGTGAAACACAGTAATTACAGCACACTGATTATGTTATTAAGGATGCAGTAAACACAGTTGAGATTGCAGTTTTGGTTAGAATTTACTGGGAGAACACACATAATGCTCATTTAATATGTGTGTCTGAGCTGCCTCACTGGAAATTTAAGCTTTTTAACCTCACAGTCTATCAGTACTCTTGAGACCATCATCAATAACACCTGTCAAATATCTGCTTATTTCAGAAGCTACCTTAGATAAAAACTTCCCAGCAGTGAATCCTCCAAGCATTAACTGGGAGCTGAGAACTCAGGCCTGACTGCACACACCAACAGGAACCAGCTCTTGCATAAACTGGGGAAATCTTACTCATATTAAAATCCTCTCCTTGTATCTCCTACCACTGCTCTACTGCTTGTGGCACAAGAGACACAAGGCAGAAAGGGCACCAGAGAATAAAATTGGTGCAGAGACACCAGTTCTGTCAACTAAAGCCATCTAATGTCATGCTCACCCAGCCCAGGCCCTGCTCCTACTTCCATCAGTTACGTTTTATAACTCTCAGCCCAACCCCTTTAATCCTTGCTCTTCCTCTTCCCACTAATACCTCCAGCTTAAAGTTTCAGGCTGTACAGAATTAAAACCCCACAGTCATTAAGTTATAACTATAAAGACAATTACTATCTTAAACCAGAAACAAATAACGTGATCAACTGCCAGAAAAATCTTAGTAGTAAAGCTGGATTAAGCAGAACAAACACTGGCTTTTGGGAGTCCACTAGACACTGAAAAAATATTTATTCAATTTTATCTACTAACCTAGATTCTATTCTATTTGCATTGCTTTGAGGAGTTTCAGGGTTTTGGTGTTATTTGCTTTTTAAATTCAAAATCCAGCTTTTAATTATATGAAAACACCCTCTGAATCATGCATTAATAGATATCAGTTTATATTATTATTTTATACTGCAACAGTTTTAAAAACTGCAGGTATTTTTGCACTGTACATATATTTGCAACACAGCAAAACCTTCATTTGCATACCAACAGAAAATACCCCTTAAAGAAACAATGCAAAAACTTCGTAAATTTTTTTTTAAATGCTGGTCTTGAAAACACAAATTATTTGATTTTCTAATCACTGGAGTCAAGCAGTCTCAATGGAGGCTGAAGGCCAACATGAGCCTTTAGTCTTTCACCCCAGTGCATTAAAACATCTTTATGTATGACATGTTTCTGGAACTGTCAAGGGAAAAAAACTTAAAGCCTAACTGAACAGCTATTTTAAGCTGACTTCTATATTTATTCCTATAGAAAGTTCTAAATGTCAAGGAACCATAACAAGCGGCTGGCACACATAAAAGTGGAGCACAACCCAGAATATCTACAATTAACACAGGACATGGTACACTTGGACAGTAACTACACATCATTTTTCACTGACCTACAATTAAACTGCTTAAACAGCTAGCAAAATTTGTTTGTAGAAGTAGAACCAAGACCGTTAAAGCTAAACTAATTCGAATTACCCCTTAAAACTAAGGAAAATACACAAAAAAGCAAACAGTGGAAAAAGTCACCATAAAACAAGGCAAAATACAGTTTAATATTACCTGCCAAAGAATTTAGTTAAACACGACTGTGATTACTAAGTATTCAAAAGAGCTATTTCTGAAAAAAATGTGAACTCTACTATCCAGGGAAAAATCAGTCAAACAAAAAACCCAGGGAATTTAGGAATGCTATATACATTCTTCTGAGTTAAATAAAAGGAATTAGCATTTTTTTCCCCCTGAAGTTACTGGAAGGAAAACCCATGAAAGCCCAAGAAAGAACGTTACACTGTTTCAAATTATTTGAGATAAAAACTGCTGGGCGAGCATAATATAGATTCATTTTATAACACATTGCGAGATGATAACATTCTTTCCAAGTTAAAAAGGACAAGCTAAGATAGTAAGATTTTCATAACCACAACTAAAACATAAGCCGTTGCTTGGAGGTATAAACTATTTAACTGTATGAAACAAAATCTGGTCGCCACCAAATAGTGGCTTTGGCAAGCCAAACAACTCCAAATTATCACCACCTCCAAGAGACAGCATTCAAGTACATTAGTACCATTTAAGTACATTACTGCCAAGGATAGGGAATTGGCAAGAAATTTATTAAATATTTTAAACCGACCAACAATTCCTACTGTCTAAATATTCGGTTTTTTTCTCCCTACAAAACAGTCAGCAGAACATGATTAAGTTCAACTCCTCGTGTTTAAGGAGTTTTATCGTGTTTATCTCACCAATAAGGAGATCCCCTGCTTTACCCAGAGAAAATCAACACCTCTCCAAGGCAGGGAAGTTTCAGTCCCACCCGCTGCAGCCCCAGAACGATTTCGGTTGGGCTCGGTTGGGTTTCTGGGTTCCCAAGGGCGCTGCCCCGCCCCAGCCACCCCCGGCGCGGGCCCGGGGCCGGTGGTGCAGTCGGTGGTGCCGTCACGAAGCAGCTTCCCGGCGTCAGCTTGGCCATGACGGCGACGGGCTCCGAGCACACCCGGCCTCTCCTCCTCGCCTCTCCTTCCCCCCAAGATGGAGGAGCCGCCTTCAGCCCGCTCCGCCCGGGGAGCGGCCGTTCCGCTCCGGCCCCGCCGCGGCNGGGCGGGGCCGCCCCGCCCCCGCCACCATCGACACCGAGATGGCGGCGGCGGGGCAAGAGCGCCGCCCTTGGCGCGCGCCTCCCGGAGGACCCGGCGCGCGCTGGGCGGGAGAGCGGCGGCCCCGCCCGTCAGCGCCCTCAGCGCCATGGCGGCCGCTCCTCACATGGGCCCTCAGAGCCGTGGTGGTTCCTCCTCACACGGCGCGGGACCTGTGCCCGTTCTGCGCTCACTCCCCGCGCCCTTCGGGGCTCCCTCAGGCCCACTCCCGTTTCTCCGCTCGCAAACCCGGGCTGATCCCGGGAACGGCAGCTTTAGCCATGATACGTGAGGGTGGACGAGCACCGGAGGAACATAGTAGAGGAGCCAGGCTGCTGCTGCACAGCCACCTGCTCACAGCAGCTGTGCTCCACACCTGTGCACATTCCACTGGGACCTGGTTGCTTCTTCTGTTCTACTCACACTGTTTGGCAAATAGCTGCTGTAATGCCTTCCTCTGACTCTAAGTTCGCAGTGCTGAGAGTAGAATGTTCTCTGAATCTGCCCATCCAACACATGGAGCCTCCTCAGGAAACATCCTTGGTCAATGATTAAGCTACTAAAAAACCACTGCAGGATCCAAGTTGCTACAAATAGCTACAGAGAGTTAACTTCCATTTACGTGTGGAATTCCTTCTGTCACGTTTTGGGACACTGGCACCCAGAAATATCCACTCCTGACAGACTCTGAGGGATCCCAAGGGGTACAGAACACCCCCAACACTATACAGAGACTTCTGACCTGGGCACCTGAAGAGCCTTCAGACAGCTGGAGGTGCAAGGTTTGGCTCTTTGATTACCCTGATCCTGCACATTTTTCCTCATGGGTTGATAACACAGGTTTCAGGTGGATTCCAGATAGATACAGTGTTTACTGAGATTAAGGAATGAAAACATGAGAAAAAAAAAACCTACCTAAAAATAATTCTACAGAAGTACAGGATTCTGTCAAGTAATTTGATTATACCTTTTAGTAGTCTATTCATGCATGACACTTCTGGTGGCAAAAGCTCAGGATAATGTTGGAAAACCTGCTATTAGCATAGTCAGCCTCTTTCTCCAGCTGTAAAACTGGGCAGTTTTAATACTTCACCCAGGAACACCAAGAGGTAAAAAGCCACAACAGAGTCCCATGCAAAAGTACAAAACACCACAATTATGGGCAAGCAGAAATTCAGATTTTGTTCTGTAGTACAGAGCTGCAATAAATGAAATCACATGGAGGGAAAATACCTTAGAGTTGGTAGATCAGTCTGCACTGTGATTTATGCTCTGGGAAAAGCTAATAACATGCTTTTAATGGATAAATTTAACATCTAGGCAGTGCTCAAACCCAGGAATTACACACCAACAGAGAGAGAACACGCAAAACAAGGAATTGCACAGCAGCAGTGAACGGGGGATGCCTGCCACAAGGAATCCTGCAGTGAAACAGGTATTAAATTCCTCTTACACACATTTAGTAAGAGGCTTACTCCACTTTAACATAGTGGGCATGTAATCTGCACCCCCAGTGAGCGCCACCTGAGCACACTACACTTTCAACCACAAAACCTCTACACCTTTGTCTTAAAGCCAGTCAGAGGATCTACCTTTGCTGACTAAACATGTGTCACCTTCATTAGCAGCATCTCAGTTTTTTCCCTGCCTTGTTGTCTTCCTAATTATTTTCCTTTTACAGCCTAATTTCTTTTAATTTGGGAAATTTACTCCTGGGTTACCGGTCTGAATCTACATCATCCTGGCAGCAAAGCAGGAGGAGCTTTTTTTCGTTATAATGTGAGGGTTTTTTTCATTTTAGGCCTTCTCTCCTGTTACATGCTGGTAATTTGTAACTGGTTTGAAATGAAAACTCTGCTGGGAAATCCTAGAAGGGATTAATAACCATCAATCAGCTTCTAAAACAGTCTAATAAGCACTTTAGCTGTCTCTCCTCAGACACCAGAGAGGCTTATGCTGAGATACCTACAAATCCCTCAGCACTAACTCTCCTTAAAACTTTTTTCCACTTTCTTCCAAAACCTTTTGGGTGGTCAGTGCACTGACTTTCCTCTGCAGCTGACACATCTTATTTATGCCTTGGGCTTCCCTAATTAATGTTTTGTTTTGTTTTTTTATCTTTGGGTTTCTAAAATTGGCCTCACTTATATTTGTTGTCTCTCACACAAGGGTTGTTACGTGTGACCCATAAAACCTTGTGACAAGACATCACTTCTTGTGTGGCACAATGCCCCCAGATCTAGAGATGGCACTTCTCACCCACCTTCCCCTTAATCACTGTCTGAAGATGCACAACCCTTACATATAAATACAACACTTATTTTATGTTCATTCCTTCCCTCAGTTCTCCATCACTGATTGCTCTGAGTGAGCCAATTGCAGCAGCCAGGAAAAACTGCAGATGAGAGTTAGCCCATGAAAAGAGCATGAATGAAAGCAAACAAGCAAGTCCTTTTCCCTCCTCAGTCTCTGGTGATTTTGTTGTATTTAACAGATAATTAATACATTTAATTCAGAAGAAACTAATTTCTATTGGCTGTGCTCCAACTTTACCTTTTTTCTTTTAGTTGAAAAAGGCCTTTGTCCTCAGAGCTCTGCACATCACAAAATAGACACATCAGGTATCAAGGTAAGGCTTCTTCAGGATTCTTGATTCTCCAAGGCTCCTGGAAATTTTCCAAAAAGACTGGATGAGCACAGAGAACTACTTTAATGAGGGTTAATCACATAAATAAAGTAAACGTCTTCTTTACCAGCTGACACAAACTTGCAGAATTTTCCCCCTCTCCAATTCTAGGTAAATTCCTTCCCTTCAATATAAGCATTTTTGTGACTTCTGGAATTAGTGACTTTGGTTTGGGATTCACTCCACACAACTCCAACTATTAGTCATCAAAACACCTCTTTGAAATTAGGATTTAACAAATTCTAATTAATGCTAAAAATCTATAAACTGCACTTACAGTTATTACAGGTTTCTTTTAATCTCAATTTTGTCATCTTGCCCCCCAAAAATCCAACTTTCCATGTTACTACTGCCTCATCACAGTAAGATTCCTGTAGAACTGTGGCATATGGAAGCTGTATTTTGGGATAATTTCCTAAGAGCAAAGTAGTTGTGCATTTTAATACAACTTGGAAGTCACAGGAGTATCCTGCAAGGTTTTCCCTGAGCAATAAAAGAAAGGGGTTTTTCCAACTTTTGGGAGAATTATGAAGGTTTTTAACAGAAGTCAGTGTTTGGTGCTAGGAAAAGAGAGAATGATGTAGGAAACCTTTTCCCCTGCATTCTTGCTCAGCTTTGGATCTTCCTAGAGTATAAAAGATGTATCATTTATTACTCAAGATACCGCTCAATTCCCCAAACATGCAGATTTTTCATTGCACTCAGAGCATTAGTAGGGAAAAACAAGGCATGGATCAAGATTTCCATCCTTGGTGGTGTTCCAGGCCAGGCTGGACTGGGCTTGGAGCAACCTTGTCCAGTGGAAGGTGTCCCTGCCCTCTATCAGTTAAAAGCTATTCCTTTTCCTGCCACTGTGGTTCCTGATGAAATGCAGCAGCCCGTGATATTCTGCATAGAATCAGGACTTAAGACTTTGTTCTTTGTGAGTCTCTTCCAACTCAGGATATTCTATTATCCTGATTATTTATTACATCGTAGGCTTTCTCTGTTTCAATGTAAGCACAACTGTAATCAAAGTGAATTTTGGAGCCTGGGTTTTATTGCAGTTACAAAATCAAGAGTGAAAAGTGTACAACCGTGTCCATATTCCCTATCTGTGTGAGTGAAATTACATTTTCCTGAGGAATATCATTTGCAGCATTTCACACAGACAAGTGTACATTTTAAGCCTGTTCTCCCTTTAAATGTATAAATCAAGGTTTTGTTGCAAAATGTGGAATATGTAAAATTTTCTGAAGGGAGGATGTTCTTTGAAGTTTTGAGGAAATTAACAAAGCTTGGTAAGAAGGATGTACCAATGATATTGGACACAAAGAATGCAGAATTCACGGGCCACAAGGCCATCTGACAGAACTCCAAGATAAGGAAGACACTAATAAAGCCAATTCAGCAAGTGTTCTGAAATCAGCTCCAACTGGGTTAAAGGTAATTAGGGCAGGGGCAGATCGTGACCACTGATGGATCCAAAACACATGACTGAGCATGCGGACTAATCAACTTGTAGCCAATGAACACTAATTCATTTGCTAAAATGTATAAATAGTAAGAAATTTTGATAGTTGATGTGCTGGCTCTGTGGATTTGCCACCCAGCACCCGTTTCTGCGCAGAACTGTAAATAAATCAAATACCTCGACTCTGTGTGTGGATTGGCTTCTTGTTCATCTGGTGCAAGAACCTATTTTGGCAACATTGTGTTCCTGCTTTTTCTGCAGTGACCCACAAACCCCGGCGTGGGTTCATCAACGCCTCAGCAGCCACTGCGCGTTTTGAGAGACCATCGATCCTCAGCCAGGACAGCTCCCAGCCCAGCCGATCACCACAGTGGAAGCTGCCGGGGCTGCCCAGGGATACCACAGGCTGTGCCCAGCCCGTTCCCCTGGCAGATGGCGGGGCCGCAGCTCCCACGGCCGCTCCCTACAACCGCTGCTCGCACCGACCCCGCTGGGACCGCGCACGAGCTGCCGCCGCCGCCTCACGGCGGTTCCTGCGCCCCTCGCGCCCAGCACGGCCCGGATCAGCCTCTGCCTCAGCTGCTCGCGGCGGGGCCGGCGCTCAGTGCCGAGCGCAGAGCGGGCGTGCAGGGCAGGAGAAGGAGGCGGGCGCGTCGCTCAGGGCCCCGCGCCCGCCATGGCCGCCCCGCCGCCTCCGCGCTGCCCCGGCTCCGCTCCGCGGTCGCGTGTTCTCGCCCGCTCCCCGCGCNGGCCCTCGCAGGGCCGGGCCGGGCCGGGGCGGCGGGGGAAGCCGGGTCCCCGGCGAGCCGAGCCGGGCCGCAGTATCAGCGCGAGGCGGTGGGGGTCCCGTTCCCCCAGCGCGGTTGCGGGCGGCGGAACGCGGGGCCGGGAGCGGTCGGGGCCCGGGTGGGTCGTGCTCTCGCTGTCGGAGTTGCCGGGTGCGGGGCGGCTTCGGCCGCGGGGTAGAGAAGGGAGAACCTGTTGGAAGCGGCTTTTGGGGGGGGGNCGCGGTGCCGCTCGTATTGTCTGACGGGGGTGTCGGTGCCTGTTGCTGTTGTTGTGGCCGCCTGTCCTCTCCTTTCGCTGCCCCCGTGGTCGTGACTTGGAGGTAGACATCGCTAAATGCGGCTTTGGTAAAATGCTTTGCCTGCCAATCCGAGCAGAAATATTGTCTAGAAAAGTAGTGGAGATGACGTTTTAGTAGCGCTGATAGGAGAACTTTCAGGGACAGAGAAGCTGAGCTGGTGTAAAGCTTTGAGTGGTACACTGGGTGAGATATCATGGACAGTTTTGTAGCTGTGCAATATAGGGAGCTGTCCGAAGTTTTGGTGAAGATTTAAAGCAGATATTGTTTACGTAGGCATTGCTATAAGTGTTTGTCACAGTCTTTCTTGCTGGCTGTCAAACTGTGATTTGCTGGCCTCACACCGTGATGCTGCATGTCCTGTGTAAATTCTATACAAGATTTTTATGGAGTGGATTTAAGAGTAAGTAGAAGAAGATGGTATTTGAATTTTTTTATTCTGAGATTTCTGAAAGCAGCTTTAGAGCCTGGCAAATAGATATGAGAGAGTGCGGGAATGAGGAGGAAAAAAATGCAAAACTCTGGTTTAAGATAAAAGGGTCAGTTTTGGATTATTTATTTAAAAGCGCTCATAGAAAGCTCTAAAGATGGCAGTAACACAATTTTTACACATGTTAAACTTATTTCTTCTTGAATCATGTTAAATGAGATGCTTTTCTTTTGTAGTTGGAGTCCAGGATGAGTTATGCAGAAAAACCTGATGAAATCACGAAAGATGAATGGATGGAAAAGCTTAATAACTTACATATCCAGAGAGCAGACATGAACCGCCTTATCATGAACTACCTTGTCACAGGTAAAAACAGCTGGTAGCGCCTTGGGGCTCTTCATGTGTATCACATACTTTGTCAGTTTGGGGTAGAATATGGAACTGGATGGAATGGAATTAAGGGCTGTGAGAACTTTGTCATTGCTGTTGGCTTCTCTTAGCAAAGCCCAACTGCTCTGGTGTTCTCTTAGCTGCAGACCAACAAAGAATCAGAGACTGAGCAGTTCTCATGGAATACAGATGACATTTATGAGCCTGAACTCTTCTGTTAAATGATAGAGAAAACAAAGTGTTTTCTGCAATGCTGCAAACATGACCTGCTTCTCCGTGATGTCCTTTTTTGTGCCATTGAAACAGCTCAAGATAAGTTGCTGTTGTTAAATAACAGTCTGAAAGCTGAAAGAACAACTATCAGAAGCAAGTTTTTAACTGGGCAGAAAGATAAACTCTGAAAGGGCACTGTTGTCAAAATAATTTGAGACCAGAATATTAACCCCTTCAGCACATGGCCTGGCTTTATACTTGGACTCAGGAATTGTTGCTAGTAATTAGGTGCATGCCATCCCAGGAAGCTGTGCTAGGGCGGAGGCGTTTGTATTCGTCTACGCCCCTGTTTACACTGAGTGTAGGTGAAGCCTCTGGGTTGAAGGAAGAGCATCTTAGTGGGTGGTGTAAATCAGTTTTGTGTCTGTGAACGCAAGACCTGGGATTTAAAAGAGCTGTTATAACCTTAAATACTACACATGAAAGCATAATTATATCTTCTTGTCTATCTTCTTCTCAGAAAAACTGCTGGATCTGTGTAAACAGATCTGGGGCTGGAGGGTGAAGCAAAACCACCCACTTGAAAATATGACTTTCACAATCTCATTTGGCAATAAGCACAGTGCTTTATTTAAGTATAAAACAGGCTTCCATGTTAAGAGGTATTGGACTACAAGTTGCTTCCCTGGAGAGTTAGCATACATGAGTTCAGAATGAATTAAGCATTTACTCTAAGATGCCTATTGGATAAATGACTTCTTATACAGGGAAGAATTTTTCACAATTTTGGGTTAATCTTTAAACCCTCAAATTGCACAAGCAACACTCAGATACTTTCATTTAAACTGATAGGTTTTCTTCTAAAGTGTTTCATGCAATACATTCCATGGGTAAAATGTTCCTATTTCAGAGGGCTTTAAAGAAGCAGCAGAGAAATTTCGGATGGAGTCTGGAATCGAACCCAGCGTGGATTTAGAGACTCTGGATGAAAGAATAAAAATCCGTGAGATGATCTTGAAAGGGCAGATCCAGGAAGCCATTGCATTGATAAACAGCCTCCATCCAGAGCTGCTGGATACCAACAGATATCTCTACTTTCATTTGCAGGTGAGGACAGGTGGCAAACTTTTATCTTTGTCTTAGAGTTTGCTGAGAGAATGGGAAAAGTAGTGAAGAAATTAAGATTATGTTGGGAGGTTTGTGACTGAACATGGATGCAATTGTGGGTGTTCTTGGCATTTTTTGGTAGCAGTGGGAAACTTTGTGGCATGGTGCAGGAGGCACCATATACAGTTATTAAGATGAAAACTTGTAACAGCAGCAGTGACCTGTGAGTTACCAGCTTCCAGTTGGTCTGAATTCCTTTAGTAACCCATCTTATCAAACCCTGTGTACTCAAAAGCACCAAGTTCCCTTTTTCAGTAGATCTTGCAGCCAAGTTGCTGCTCCTTGTCTCACACATTGAGAAGAATTGACCTCAAACTGTCAAATTACAGATTAGTGTTTGTCTCAAATTACACACCAGTGTCTGAATCTTCCAGGCTTGAAATAGTGGAGATTTGTTAATTTGTTGGGCTAATATTGCTGTGTCTTTCGTATGTAGCAACAGCACTTGATTGAACTGATTCGGCAGCGTGAGACAGAGGCAGCTCTGGAATTTGCTCAGACCCAATTAGCAGAACAAGGGGAGGAGAGCAGGGAATGCCTGACAGAAATGGAACGCACGCTGGCTCTGCTTGCCTTTGATAATCCCGAAGAATCACCATTTGGAGACTTGCTGAACATGATGCAGCGACAGAAGGTAGTCCTTTCTCAAAGGGAACTGATGTCTTTTATATGGATGTTATGAAAATAAAATCTAAATATTTTTGAAATGCTTAGAGAAAACTTACATAGTGATATGCAAAAGAACAGAAGTGTTTATTGAGCAAGATTTTAAAAAATGGTGTTAATATATTCCAAATGTGTTCAACTGCTTGGCTCTCTTCCTTGCTTTCTTCAGGCTCATAGTCTGTGGAGCTTTGTCCTGGCCATTTCTGAGGAATTAGCACACTAGGTGTGATCTTCCCAGTGTCTGCGTGACTTTAGCAGTGTTAATTGTATGAAAACTGTCATTGAACTCCAGTTTTTCTTTTCCAGGTATGGAGTGAGGTTAATCAAGCTGTTCTAGACTATGAAAATCGTGAATCAACACCCAAGTTGGCAAAATTACTGAAACTACTATTGTGGGCTCAGAATGAGCTGGACCAGAAGAAAGTGAAATACCCCAAAATGACAGACCTCAGCAAGGGGACGATTGAAGAGCCCAAGTAAAATGTGTGCAGATGGACATAAAAAAATCTTAGTACTGCACAGTATACATTTATATCAGTCTGTGACTGAAATATTTTTACTACAGTACAGCACTCAATTCAGATTTTTCAATGAACATCTAATTTGAAGGGAGAAAAGTCCCTTTTAAATGCTGCAAAAACTGCATTGAAAGGCGCTGTATCTCTTTGGAAGTCTGACTTAGGCTATGCACTATAATACATTTTTAAAAAAACAATTAAACAGGACAGGAAAAATAGCATTTTTAAAAGTACAGAACTCAAGCTTTCTAATTGGCTGCTGATGCCTAGTTTAGTGGCCAGTGAGTTAATATGGAGTTATATTGGCAACTGTTCAGTTTAACTGTCTCCTGTTTGAAATGTGTATATAGAACAGTGAATATTTTCTACCTTTAAGTTATAGCCAGATATACATTCCCCTTAAAAGTAACTGGTCAAGTTTTCATCTATAAACTTTGCAGTAAGGTCAACTTTTTGCTTAGGAAATAGTGTACAAAGTTGTAAATCATAATTTAAGGACTTTTGTTTTGGTTTTTTTTTCTTCCTTGTTTCTGACTTCTTGGTGCTTTATATGGTGAGAGCTATGTTCATAATGGATCAGTGACCCATCTTTTCAGGAGGAGTATTGATGGAAATAGGTTTTTTTCTTAATATTCACAAATGACCAAAACAGCCCCAGAGGCATTTGAGGTTTTTTTTTTAACAGGAGCCTTTTCCCCACTATGTTAAATTTGCAGTGATTCCAGGTGGCTGCTACAGCTTTGAAGGCCACTGGATGTCTGTAAACTGAAACACTTGTGTTAGGAAATCAAGTGGTGGGGAGAGATGCTTGTCGAAGCCTCTGATGCATCATCTTGTGCAGGATCTGCCTTCATGCTTGCTGAATAAGAATTGTAGTTTTAGAGCTACTTGGGCTGTTTTTATGCCTTGAGCTAAGCAAAGCAGGGCTGTCTAAAACCAGAAATTTGCATTTTGTCACTTCTTCCATACCTTTCTGAAGAGATGCAGTTCATCCTCATCTGTATTTGTTTACTGACTGTCCTCACTCCAGTTAGAACTATAGTTTTAATGTGAAGTCCAGACTTTCAAGTCAACAAATTGTAATCTTCTGGGTATGGGATGTTCTGGTCGAGTGATTGCAGCGCTGCACACTGGTTTATACCCAGTGGTAGGAAGCACTAATCTTGCCAAATCTATCTCTAGATTTTTAGGTCTGTAGATCAAGTTTTGCCAAGCACAGAGCAAGCTGATGAGTGAAACAGTTTAACATCATGAGACACTGGCAGTTGTCAGACCAGTCCCATACTGTACATAATCTAGTCTTGTATGGTAGGTATTATTACCCTGTAGAATGAAACTTAGTTTTCACTTAATTTTACTGGAATACTTAACGCATTAAACTGTATAAAGCTTTGCAGATACACCTGGCTTAGGGGAACTAACAAAACCTGTTACTGATTGCATTACTGTGAACACTGTTTACTTGTGTAGCTATTTTTGGGGGGGAAGCCATTGTTTGTTAAGCAGCTGTGAGAGATGCAGAGCACCAAGGTTAAGCGAGATGATGGATGTAACAAAATCATTTGTTCCCATTTCTTACTGATCGTTCTGTTCTCCAGTTTGAGGCATTTGTGGTAGGGAGGTCTTCAAGTTTATATATAACAAACATGCTATCAGTAGCCCCCCAGCTACAGCAGCAGTCTGGCTTTCCTTCACCCAGGCTGGTTATTCTAACACCAAACTTTTAACAGTTGTGGGTTTGGTTGTTTTGGGGTTTTTTTAATTTTTTTTTTCTTTTTGAAGTCGGTTGATGTCTGAAAACCATGTATAACTTTTAGTTTGTGAGAAACTGTATGGTTAATGTAACTTTCTTTAATAACAAACTGCAGAAACAAAACTGGAATAGCTCTAATTTCTTCATGTAGAACTGATCAGCTTTTCCTCTGTGTTCTGACACTTGTGTTGTTGAATCTCCTGTAAAGCTTCTCCTGGGTGAAGTGGAAAGTGGTGCGGTTTTGTGGCATGATGAGCATTTTTCTCCATGAGAAATGCAGTATTACAGCCCTGGGTGAGAAGTTCACTGTCCTCCTAGAACGCTACCTTAATTCCATAGAGTATTTGGGCAATGATTGAGTGTAGATTACTTGAATTTCCACTAGCTTGTTGTTTTTTTCCATTAAAAAATAAACACGTTTTTAAGGGGTTTAATATAAAATTAGTCTAGAACTATTTCACTTTGTTTTTATGAACATGCCACATTGATAAGCAGCTTTAATCTGTAAAGTTTTTGGTAACTGCAAGAAGATACTCGAAAGCTATGCATTTTAGAGAAAGCATAAAGGTAGTGATATTGGTACTTCTAAGGATCTTTATATTAGTGTATATAAAATAGTTTGCATATACAAATATAATATATAATCTGTTTGAACTATTCTTGAATGGTAGGGGCTGTGAAACATATTATAATTTATGGAAATATTGTACACAGTAAACAGATGTCTCAGTACACAATGAATTTTTGTCATATGCATGAGAAGTGTCTTATTTGGTGACTACTAATGAATGGGCTTTTGTTAACCCATTTTTGTTAGATAACCACTTTAACAAATACTATTAAATGCCACTTTGATCAGTTTGCTTTAGTGTAAAAATACATATTTTGTTCCACTGAATTTAGAACAATATGAAAATAACCTTGTAAGAAGATTTGTTCCAAACCCAATGTTGGCAGACAGATCTGTCCATTAGAGGTGGTGCACTCATCCTCCCCCAGCCTTGCCTTTGTTAAAAGCAAATAAGATTTTTTCATTCATGCTATGGATGTGGAGAAGCTGGATTGTAAAATATCCTGTCTGATACCTCTGCAGAAAGGCTGCATAGCAAGTGTGTTTTGATTAGGCTACAAATCTCCCTCCTTTTCCCAAAGCCATCACCTCCCTGTAACTGTCTTTGCTGTTCCCATGTTTTGTTTCTGCCTGTCAAATCTAAGCTGAGCTGTGGCTGCTTCTGTTGTACAAAGGAGGGATTTTGGAAGGGTGGGGGTTCACAGACTTTCCTGAACATGAAGTTGTGGTGGTACTTTGAGAAATACTTACTGAACTGTTTCATTTTATATAGTGGGAAAACAGAGGCTGCTGCACAGAAACTTAACAGTAGAATTTTGAGTAAAGCATTTCCTCTCAAGACTTTTGAAGAGGCAAACATACTCCTTTAAGCCAGATGAAGTACCTCTCTCTCTTTAAGATGATTTCATTGAAACACTTTCAGCTTCTTCCACCCACATTAAAAGAAAAATTGAAAAGAATTCTGCCTCCTTTCCACTCCTTGTAAATACAGGAAAAGCCACTACGTTATTCCAGGGTGATTTTATTGTTTTTAATTTGTAAAATTTATGCTTTGTATGCTTGAGTATAAGCTTAAAGGCATTACTTAAAAAAATCCTTGACTAGCTGAGTGTTGTTCGACTTATTTCAAACCACCTTGTGTCCAAGTGGGTTGCAAAGCTCATTAAATGGAGTTGGATCCCTGTGTGTTGTGTCTTCACGGGAAATGGGGCTGCTGCTGTCAGCCGCAGCTGAGAGCATCCTTGAGAGCCAGAATAGAACAGGCTATGGAGTCCTATTTGCCCTCAATCTGCCTTGAGGCTACAGGTTCTGACCTGCACTGTAGCTCTCTCTTCCTTCCAGAAGCGACACCATGTCAGGAATTGTTTCTGCTCTGCTGTCTTTAACAAAAAGGGACGAGGAGGGTTTGTAGCTTTTGTGTGAGATGGTGTCCCCAGCCCTGCTCAGTGCTTGGTGTGCTCAGCTGAGCAGAGGCAGAACACAGAGCTCATGAACAGCATCCTCAAATGGATTTGTACTTCTCCATGGGCACCTCGAGGTGCTACAAACTATTTTTATTTTTTTCTGCTCCCCTCCTGCCTTCACCTGGTTAAGTTAAGCACAAAGTTGGTCAAACCTCTAGTGGGCTGCATGTTGATGATTTCAGGCACCTCAGACCAGAAAGCCCTAAGTGTTCTGTCATGAGGATTACAACATGATTCCAATAATAGTTACATGAGGATTCCAACACTATCCTGCTACCTTATCTCACCTGGATGAGTTGCTGCATGGAAGTTGCTGTTCATTTACAGGCAGGCTCAATTTGCCAACTTCTTTGATAATTTGCTTTTTTTTCAGTGTATTGCTGCCTAGTAATTTTGCCAAGTTGGATTATGTAGCAGTAGAAACCCACGTGTGTTTTCTTTATTGTGTGGAGAAGTTGCATTGAAATTGTGCTGGGTTAGGGAGATTTCAAGCTGCAGTCACTGTCCTTTCAGGAGACAACAATTGTCCTTCATGGAATGTATGAGCCTATTGCTCCATTCAGACCCTTTCAGGAATTGATCCTAATCTGTGCTTAACTTCATAAAATCTTCAAATAATACAACCATTGTATGGGTAAACTACAGGGATAGTAAATGTCAGGTCAAATATTAACCCAAGAATCTTTTGTTTGGTTTAATCTTTTGACAGATTAAGCTGAACACAGAAAAAATGAGAGGAGGTTGTGTAAGATTATTTTCTTTAGTCAGCACCTGTTCTCTGAGCTGATTCCATTTGTCATTTAATCAGCTTGGTGGGAGGTTTGCTTATAGAAAATCATACAGCAGTAAAAGGCACGATATCTGTGTATTTACTCTTTAAATTTATTTATGTGAGTGTGATGGATGTTGCACTCAAACACTTTCAACTGCAGCTGGTTTGGACAGTGAAAGTAGCTTCTTATCTGAGATGCAGATTAGTCAAGCTCCTAATTGAAGAGGTGGCACTGAGCAAGACAAGGAAAGGAACAAGAGTACAAAAATAACGAATATTTGTGATTGATTTCCAACTCGACTACTAACTCACTGAAAGTATGATTCATTGTTGCAGTGTCAGTGTTGGAAGAGTTTGCACCCCGCAGCGGTGAGACTGAACACAGGATCCCTCATACCTGGCTATGAGTTCATAAGTTTTCTGGATCTGTAGTTACTCTACCATGCCCAAGGCCTCCTCAGTTATTTCCTGAGCTTATTGCGTGGATTTCACTTCTGTAGTTACATCAGAGCTCATCTCCTCTCCTGCTTCGAGTTAACTGAACTCCAAACATACACACAATTTAAAAAACCCAAAATGCATTGAACAATGGTTTACATTTTTGGCTGCAATTTGCATGACTTGGCTCCCTCTTCTGGAAAAGGGAACAGTAGCAGAGTGAATAAAAATACTTCATAGTTTCATTTCCTGCTAAAGTAAAAGGAGGAAAGCCTACAACTAAATGAAAACTAAGGTGGTTACTACACATGGTTCCCCTCAGTCTCTACTTGCAGCAAAATACAGAAAACAAGTATTTGTGTTCTCTGTGTGCAGCAGGTCTGTGTGACTGTGCCTGGCTATGCCACAGACCTTTTGGGGAAGATCTCTTTTTTCTGAGGAAGAAATACCAAAGCAAAGAATAAAGTATGACCTGATGATTTTTGCTTTTTCAGCAACCTCCTTCTCCTGGAGCTGTCTTTGGTGTGTAAGGAACCTTTTTGTTACTTCACTCTAAAAGGTTCAGCTCAATAATCAGCCTCCTGATTTATGTAGCAAGCTGTTCATCAGGGGCCTGCTAAGGGATTCATGTTGGGAGAAAGATACTTGAATTACCTAAATATTAGTCTGCTAAAGGCTTCATTTCACCAAAGATTGAGAGGTTTCTGGCTGCAGGAATAGCACACAGGAGGTGTCTGCCCTGTACCTGCGCGTTTTGGTGCAGCCCAGCAGCTCTGGTACCTTTCCCAGGGGCCATGCGCGACCTTGCTCAGGCTGTGCGGGAGCTCCTCCACCCTTTGCTCACCTGAAGTTTTGCCGTTCCTGCTTCCAGGCTGCAATCGGCCACAGCATCACCTGAACGATGCCTCAATAAGGCTCCTCCGCTGCTCGTTCATGATCTTTAAGTGAGTCACGAGTCCTTTTGTTGTGGACTGAGATAATCATCATTTAAATTATTTATTTCCATAAAGGAGTTTGATTATCTCTTTCAGATACAGCAAGGCAGCGCCTCTATCCAACAAACATAAATCAAGCTGTAATAACACACTCACCCCTATTTATTTTATCTTCGGAAGCCAATGTTATACTCGCTTCTAATCCTTAAAAAGCAGAAGCAGAGACTTTTCTGCCGGCAAACCCGTGAGAGCTGCGGGAGCAGGGAGCGGTTCCCTGCCCAGCTATGGGAGCGGGAGGACAGACCCTGTTCCGTCCCCTCTTTCCCTGCCCTCGCCGTGCCCGGTGGGGGTGTCAGAACTGACCGGAGGAGAGGGAACGAGCAGAACCCCGCGGATCGCCGGTGCCGGCACCTGCCCCTCCGGAGCCCGCGGGCTCCGCGCGTTCGAGGCTGCCCGGGGTCGCAGACCGGGACCGGCACCGGGCCGGGCGGGACTTCCCGGCACGGCGGGCGGGGGCGGCGGGAGGCGCTGACACGTGGCCGCGGGCCGGCGGGGGAGGGNGGCCGGTGCCCTCCCGGCCCCGGCGCCGTCCGCATCCCCGGCCCCCGCCGCCCGCAGCTCCTGGGAAGGATGCGGCTCCGGGATGGAGGGGGTCGGGCGGCCCGCACCGCTCCCGGAGAGGCGATTTCGGAGGAGCTCGGTGCTCCCCGTCGGGCCGGGACCCTCCTGTCCCTGTCTCCGTTACTGCCCTCCGGGAGGGACACGGTCCCACCGCCCCGGGCGGTTCCCCTGTCTCACTCCGCTGGACTGCAGCAGAGACGGTAGAAGGAAAGGGGAAGATAGGGAATTACTGTGAAAACCAGGGAAAAAAAAAAAACCAACGAAAAACCAACCATTGAGCTTTTTTCTGGCCTGTAATCAGTGAATTAAACACAAAACCGCTATGAGGCTCTTATCGAAGTGTTCCAGTGGGGATGTTTGTACTGGCGATAGTCATTCATTAAGATAAAGTCTGGAATAGGAGCTGGGCAGCAGCTAGACAGCATGAACTGCTCTTGATGCGAAGTCATTAAAATACTTAAAATTCAGTTAAACACCCAGTGACCAGTTCTATCAGCAGGGGCACGGGCAAAGGCAGGGTGATCCCGTGTTTGGAGCAGGCTGGGACACCTGGGGCGGTGCTGCTCCTCTCTGCCACCCTGGCAAAGTCATCCAGCACCGAGAGCTCAGGATCAGCCCCTTCTCCCATCTGAGGTGCGGTGAGATGATTATTCCAAAGTACCAGTGGGGCGGCTGGAATTCATGGTCAGAGGCTTTTCCAAACTGGGAGCCCCTGGACTCCCTGTGCTTGAGAAATCCGGCTCGGTTTCAGCTGGCTGATGTCTGGCTGCCACCGTGGTGGCCAGCCCTGGGGCTCCCCTCTTCCCCTCGCCTTGGGCTCACACTGTGGTGACCTCGCCCTGGCAGGAGAGCAGCGGGACAGCCACAGGACAGGTGGCACCCGTGCCGAAGCACAGGAACACGAGGGCAGGGGCAGGGATTGCCCCTTCCAGCAGCAGTAGCCTCTGGATAAGTTGGTGTTTCCCATCCCTGGCTCTCTGCAGAGGCAGCAGGCTGATAGCCGGCTGGAAACCGCCGTCCCGAGGAGGCTCTTCTGCACCCAGAGGCTGGGGTGTCTCATCAAATCCACGCTCACTTTAGGAGTAACGGGGTGGGTCTTAAAGAAGACCTTTGGCACAGAGGCGCTTAACATTTGAAGATTCTTTCCCCCTAAACCACTTAAGAAAATTCCTTCTGTGTCCCCCTTGCTAACTTTTCCCTAAATCTTTGCGAAGTGGGAGTGGTGGGACCTCACACCGGATCTTCATGAGGCAAAACTTCAGTTTGTAGGTTTCTCCTCTAGGAAAAAAAAAACAAAAAAAAACATTTGACCAGAACAAGCTCTCGTGTTTCTCAAACCTCTTCGAAAAATGCAAAACATAGATAACACTTTCCAAAACAAAACGGGTGAAGACAGTTGATCGAGACAGACATTTTAAGTGATTCTGACCATGCTAAGTGCTGCTAATAATTGAGAGAATCCTGTTAATGGGAAGGAGCAGCAGGATAACCCTAAGGCACCTCAGATCACTGTCTATATTGCTGTAGTTCACAGAAGCTGTGATCATGTCCCCATTGTTTAGTGTAGACACACACGTGGTCACAGCCCTTCTTTGGGGAGGTTTTATGGAGGTTTTATGGCCTAAAGTAAACTGGGCAGGTAGAGGTTGAGTAAGGGGGAGCAAAAAGGGGGAATGAGCCACCAGATCATTCGAGCAGGTTTGTCAAGTTGTATAAAGTACCTCATTGGGTGAAGTGAATTTGGTGGACATTTTGTGAACAGTATATGCAAATAAATAACTTTCATAATTTCCAAGTAGTGAGTTACTGCCACGGGGGCAAGGTGTTACCAAGTGGAGGAAGTGACATGGGTTCTCCTTTCATGCTCCAACAAAAGACATGCCAGGCAGCCTTCCAAGATCTGTCAGTGCAAGGAGAGATAAACAGTTATCTTGGCAGGTTTATTTTTCTATCTTTGTTCACGCTGCTTCTTCTTTTGTCCTCCCTTTTTTCAACTGGCTTTTCCTTCCTCTTCCACGCTTCTTGCCTTGTGTTTTCTCCTGCCTGCCTTTCCCAAACTTTTCTGCAGGTTTCCAATGGCTCCATTATCACACATCTCTTCCAAGAACAGCACTTGGGGATTTCTGTCTGGGGCTTGAAAAAGCCCTCCTGCTTATGTAGCACATCTGGACAGTCAGAGAGCATTTCTTAATGTTGATCCTAACATGCCAAAGCAGGACCCCTCGGGCAGTGGATGTGTTTAAGCATCTCTGGTTTAACTGGGGGAAGACCAAAGCAGTGAAAAGAAAAATCAGTTGCTGAAGGTTGCACACGAAGCCACCAGCAGATCCAGCAGTGGATGTGGGGCTCCAGGAGAGAAATGCAGCATGAAAAACTCACTGTTTGCCCTGGGAAAGCAAATGACTCCTGAAGCCACTCTGCATCTCCCAGCCTCTGGCTACACCTGAAGACAAGGGGTGATTATAAAAGTTTCTTTAAGCTCCAGAGATAAAAGGAGTCCTACCCCGGCCACAGGCTGATCTCCAGTCACCTGATCTTTGCCCAGAGACAACAGTCAGTTGTTTTTTCTGAGTTCTGTGCCCTCATCTTTTGTCAACATGATGTTGCAGCTTTAGTTGGTTGGGGTATTTTTGGTGGTTGGGATTTTTGTTTTACAAGTTCCTCACCCTGGGTTTAATAGTGACCTTGCTGAGGACTTTTCTCACGTGGAAAATGTAAGCAGGGCACACATTTCATTCCTGGCTGATCCATGTATGCCCTCAGATCAGTGTGCAAAGCATGCCTCTGCTTTATTATTATGTTTTCTCACCACCTCCACCTGGACTCAACAACTACTTGCAGCTCATATGAGCTGCTGAAATTTAATTTCATCTTTGCTTTTGCCGAAAGCAAGAAATGAAGAGAGGGAATAAACCCAGGGCTCGTTTGCTGAACACCACTTTGTTGCCATCTGCAGCTCTGTGGAGGGAGCTTGAGCACAGGAGGCGGACAGGAAGCCAGCAGCTTTCCCAGGAAAAAAAGCCCTGTGTCCTCTGTGCTGCTCCTGTTGGCTGCTAGCTGGATTGGGAGAAAAAAAAATCCAACAACTCTCCTCTAAACCCCAAAGCTACTTTTGACAGTGACAAATCATTAGCTTGGAGCTGGTCTACAGCATGACAAAATCTGCTTGGGGGGGGGGGAAATTACTCCAAGCCTCTCTCTTGACAAGCATGTTAGATTTTGAAGGAGAAATTGTTGAGAAAAACAAAGAATGAGAAGTGAAAGAACTGTCAAACAGGGTTAAAAATAACAACCTGGGTATTATCTCCTGGCACAGGAGTGTCTGCTCGGCTGCTGTGTTGGTGCCACGTCAGTCAGTCCTGCTTGTGGTGATTATTGTAAATTAAAGCTATAGGCAGGTAAGCTGGAAAAGAGTGTTTTTGAAGGAAGGCGATCCCGTGGGCCTGGGAATGGGTGGTGAGGAGAGAAGTGTTGACACACCATGGTTGACAGGTGACCAAGCACAGGGGGACCACAGGCACCAGCTGCCTGTGCTGGGGACATTGCCCTGGGAGGTGGCCTCATGCTTGAGCTGCTGGGTGTCCTGGGTTTGGAGCTGGTGGCATGGCTGAGAGCTCAGTACCACCGTGTGGGCTCATCTCCATCCTGCCCTGGGTTCTGCCAGGGCCTGGGGGGTGTCCACTGCTGGTGGCTGGGACGAGTGAGAGGGCTGGGGCACAGGGGGTGACTGCCCTGACGCGTTCTCCGTGCATCTCCCACGGAACTGCTTCTAATCCCTTTTTAGAGAGGGGAACTGAGGTAGAGATGCCCACCCTGGGAGGTGGGCGTTGTGCTCTGCTGATGGTCCCTGTGCCCATCCTGTGCAGATCAGGAGCTGCAGTTCCCAGTTCTTCCAGTTATGGAAAACACCCACAGATACTGCAGATGGCTTCTGGCCAAGAGCTGTTGCTGGGACAGGCTGTTCATAGTCGTGCTGTCTAACACAGCCCTCTTACCACCTGAAAATACCTGGCAGTCCTGACTCGTGCCTTGGAGGGGGCTAAACTGGGAGGTAATTGACAGCCTGAACTCCAGAGAGTCCATCTCAACAGTGACCTGCAGTGTCTGCCAAAGCCCTGCAGACTGGGGGAAAGGAGGGAGGCGAGTCAAGAGAAATAAAAGTTGAATAAATATTTGCTCTGTGGCATCTACTGGAGAAATTCCTCCAGCAGGAAAACACACTGCAAATAAAGATACCCTGTGCTGCTGGCTCTGCTTCCACTGCCAGACAGCTCAGCTTGCTTTTGCCCCTTTGGGGATCTCAGGCATCCTTGAAAATCCATCCTAACCACTGTGCTCTGAGTGGGGGATCCATCTGGTTGGTGGGAGCTGGGTCTCAGGGAAATCGGTGGATGCTTCGAAGCAAAGCCATTTCCACTCAGTGCCCAAGGCTGCATTTGGAGGAGGAGAACCAAGGGACATCAGATAAGGCTGCTCAAAAGGCCACCCAGGAAGAGTCATTAGGGCTTGGGCTAATTATAGTCTGGGTGGTGGTTGGAGGTTTGTGAAATAGGAAGTGTTTCTAGCTGCATGGCTGCTTTGCTCAGTGAAGAGAGTCTCAGTGATGTGCAGGAGGGGATGCACCTGCAGTGCCTGTCTCTTGTGGGGAAGAGGGGGTTGCACATCAGGCTGGGCACTGAGGAGCCACTGCCATCACACAGCACCAAATTACATCAATTCGGTGGCTCCAGGCAAGCTCCAGTGATTCCCTGCCAGTGGTGTGGAGGGCTGGCCCCTCTCACAGAAGTGCCTGTCACATATAGCAAGGACTGGCCCAGGGATCTTGGTGGGAGATGCTTGGTCTGGAGGGTGAATCAGGCGTGGTGGCACCAGTGACAGCAGTGGCTGTGATTTCCTGTGCTCTGACTTAGGTTATCTGCAGCACACTCTGTCTCCCTGCCTCATCAGGGGATTCGTTAGATTTAATCTGTTAATGCTGGTGAAGTTTCACTTCTCAGATGGCTGATGTCACCCACAAAAACTTTTGTTTGATTTGTCACTATTCCTTAGTTTTGAAAGGAGGGTTTTAATTCCTGTCTTTGTGCTAGTCCAGGTTCCTCCTGTGTAACCTCTGCTGTTGTTGTTTTGCACTGAGCAGAACGTTGAGTCATCTGCAGCCTCTGTGATAACTATAATTAGGAGAAAATGCATTTACAAAGCTCTTTCCTGTGATGCAAGCACGTCATTGTCCTTGCAGGGAAATCATTCCTGCCGTGCTTCCAGGTGGGTGTGAGCAGCTACTGATTACATTTGACACTCATACTCTGCATGGATTTTCCTAGCTGGATGTGCTGCCTACAGAGGAAGTGGTAGTCTGAAGCCATCATTATATTCTCCACTTGTTGTGAGCGTAATCCCTTCTGATGTAATTAAACATAAAGGAAGAGAATATAGAATGGAGTAGTAGTCAAAGAGAACATTGAGAGTGTGTCATACACCCAGAGATTTATTTAGTACTTTGGAATAAAAATAAAAGGGTCAAGAGAAAAATATATTCCTGGAGTTTTGTCAGAACATCAGCTGGAGAGGAGGCTTCTTGAGAGAAATGGAGTAAAGACTCCTTGAGATTCTCAGGTCTTTTTCTCTCTCTCTTACACCTTGTAGAGTTCTACAGGGTTTAGGATAAAGGAAGAGCTGTTGATCTGGTAATAAAATGCTGCTGTGCTTATCAGGATAACTGCAGGTTATTCTGAACACACCAGAATGACTGGAGAGACAGAGCTCAGCTCCACTCCAGTGAAAGCTCATAAAGGTCTCCCTTTGCTGCAAGGGAAAAGTACAATTTAGGAAACTATCTTGGTGGCTAAATAATAGAAAATACCTCCACACATCACTGGCTGCTGTGCTTTACTCCGTCACCTCGATTGTTACAGGTTCAATAGCTCAAATTTATCAGTGCTGTGCTCTTGGAGATAACAGAGATTATGGCCCTGGACTGGCAGCAGGGCAGGCAGGAGTTGTGCCTGGAAGCATCAGATTCCTGAGGGTTCTCTGGAAGGTTTTCCACGGCTGGTTATCCCCACCTGCCCTCTGCCTTTGGTGGGGGATTTATACCCAAAAACTCCTGTCCTATTGTCCTGCAGGGGTTTCTCTGACCCAGACATGCAGTGTCCTGGAGCCTTTGATTTCCCTGTGCTTTTCTGTGGCAAGCTGGAGTCAGTGGAGCCACTGTTCCTGGAACTGGCTGGGGCTGCTGATGAAAAACCAGCCCACCTTTGGTTTTACAGCAAATGGAGATGTGATGGAAGATAAGTTCCTCTCAGGGTAAGCCCAGGAGGGGATCTGAGGGCATTTCCCAGCCAGTTGAGATAACTGAGGCAGGTCAGCCCCTGGTTACTCATTCCTCCAGGAAAGATGTGTGAGGATTGCCATTTCTGTGTTATTTTGTGCACTCGTGTGTGTGCACAGTAACAACAGTTCCAACCCTCTAAACACCAACTGAAACACTTCCAGTTCCTCCTGCCAGAGGTTAGCACTGAGCTGCTTATCTGCCTTGTCAGGAAACAGCAATAAATCCATCTCCAGCAGGTTCACCTGCCTGCCCTGTTCTGCTTTTCATTGTTCCTTCACCTCCCCCCTGTGAGAGCCCATTTACACCTTTATAAATGGGTTTGTGCTGTGTGGGATTAACTCACATTTATCATCATTCCAGTACAGAGAAATCAACTCTCTGTTTGAGGTAAAAGGTGACCCGGGTTGTTTCCCACATGGAGAGTGGGTGTGTTTAGCAGGGTGGAAAGCCCAGAGGTTACTGCCCTGGTACAGTGAATTCCCCTGGAGCAGAGAGTCTGATAGCTCAGTGCTTTGTGCTCTGGCCTCTGGGCAGAGAAATAATCAAATACAAATAGTACCAATAGTGGGTGTTCTTACTCAGCTTTTAACTCTGTGATTCACTGGCGAAGGGGGGGACCCAAAGTGGCATGGCTGAGGGAAGGCAGAGGGATTTACCTACACCTGGGCCTGACATTTGCAGAAAAATTGGTTTTTTTGCTCCAGAAGCCATCATTGACTTGCTTCTCACTTACTCGCAGCCTGTAGGAGCCCTTTTCTTGAGGCTGAGAATTCACGCACCAGAAATATATATTCTGTTAACATATTTTGACTCTTATTATCTAAAATTTCTTATCTGTCCAGGCTTAATTATTTTGCTTCTCTTTCTGAGCTCTTCAGGCCCATCAAGTCTTGTCTCTCTAAAGAATTCCTGCATATCCCTCCTTTTTAGGAGGTAACACACAGACCACTTCCCCTGGGGAATGGCTAGAAATTCCAGATAATGTTTGCTACCAAGAGGTGTGTCTCATGCAGGTGCTTCCAACCTCATGCACTGACCTTTCCTTTGTTATCCTTATCTTTTAACAGTTTCTTGTTTGGGGGGAAAAAAGCAAACAAACCAGATTCCTTCCTGCCTTTCCCTCCACCCACATGCAGTGATGTCCAAGCAGCCTGTTCCACCTTGCAGCCTGTGGACAGACATTTGCTGCTGGGGTCAAATAGTGTTTGGGATGAAGCAGTTCCTAAAAGCCAGCAGATGGGGCACACTGTGTCAGCACTGCTGTGCCCGGGGGAGTTGTGCTGACCTTCATTTTATCGAGGCACACTCGGCTTGCAAGCCAAGCTGACCCCTAAATCCTGGCTGTGCACAGACCCACGGGGCCCAGCATCCCCCTGCCCTTTCCCACCTTCCTCTCTGTAAGATGGCTTGATGGGCACTGTTCAGGTCCAGTCTGGCTAGCTATTGACCCAAGCCCTCACCATCTGACATGAACAAAGGCAAAAGACGAAAGGCGCTCACTTAAATCCTGTCTATTGGGAGATCCAGGAGATGGGTGAGGATCTCTGAGGTTATGGTGTGTCCAGGAGGTAAAAGAGACCGAGGCCTCGTCCAGGATGGTGTTATAAATGATAAACGATAAAGCCAAATTAATAATTAATAATAAAAAAATAGGTTTATTTCGCGACGGAGATTCGGTCCTGAAAAGCCACAATCAAAGGAGCAGCAACCAAGCCCAGGAGCTGGAGCTGGGTGAACAGCAACCTGACCTCTATCGCATCAGGTTCCCTCTGTTCACTCAGTGTCTCGTAGGGTTGGTTTTTATACAGTTTATTTCACCCGGGGCAGAGTTCCTTTGTTTCTTTTCCTTGGGGTCCATATTCATGTAGTCTGCTTTCTGCTGGACTGGACAAAGCCACTTCTGGGAAGCGATGAATGTTGATGCTGCTTTTCGGGAAATGCATTGAGATGCATGCTCCTTGATCAACTACCTTGATCTAAATATTCATGCAGGGTTGATGGCTTAGGGGGAAAGAGCCCATCTCCTGTAGGTGCTTTCTGCTTGCCATCTGTGGTTTCCTCAGCTTGGTGAGGTAATCCTTTCCTCGGCTGCAGCTTGCATTTTTAAACTTTATGAACTTTTTCACATAAGCACAACTTATTTCTTATACATTATACAAAAGCACGAATTATACCAAAACATATATTACAGTGGTCTTAAGTTCAGGAGAAAGGAGGGCGGAGCTGAGGGGCCACATCCAATGGAATACAGGTGAGGACAGGGAGAGGGGGGGAGCAGACCGGGGAGAGGCCACCAGTGGGGTTAGGGGGAGAGGGGAAGACTGTCACCCTGATTTTTTAAGATCTTCTAGCTTTCTGATGTTTTTATTTTTGTTGCAAACTTTCTTACACACTTTCTGTAAACAACTCAATTGTTTTGTATTCTTTAGTAAAAGTAGAGAGAGTTGATAGATTAGTAACTTGTCTAGTGTCATTAGAGAGGTAGCCTTTTCACCCTCTAATCTACCGTCACTTTTGTAAAACTATAAACACTAGAGTCAGAAAAATAAAGCTCTCTTTTTCAAGGTGCAGCTGTAGCGTGCACGCGTTGTGTTTTCACGTGTCCCATAGCGACAGAAGACCGTGTGTTCAGGGGATACAAAACTGTGGACAGTGCAAATTACCAAACACCCAGTGCAAAACAGCAACAACTAAATAAACTGTTCAGTGCAATCCAACACCTCTGTGTCCCTGCAGGCCCGAGTCCCGCGTGTGGACGGTGATGCTGCTGCTGGGGACGTGCCTGCTCTACTGTGCCCGTGTCACCGTGCCCATCTGCGCCGTGGCCCTCAGCTCCTACTTCGACTGGGACAAGAAGCAGTTCGGTGTCGTGCTCAGCAGCTTCTTCTGGGGCTACTGCTTGACACAGATTCTTGGAGGACACATCAGTGATCAGTACTGGGAATTATTCTCATGTTTTCTTGTTTTAATGACGCTTAGCTTGGTTTTGACCCCTCGGTTCCAGTCTGAGCAGTGGCAGTGCCAGGTTTCACAGCGATGGGGTGGAGGGTCAGGTGTGTCCATGGGGAGAAGCTCTGGCTGAGAAGGGATGTGGGTACTTTAGACTGTCCAGATAGAAGCTGTGGATGTCTCATCCCTGCAAGTGATTCTAAGATTCTGTAAATACAGCTTTTTTGATTTGATCTGCACAGGTGATCTTTGTTTTCAGTTCAGCACTGCCCTATATTCTCTTGCAGTCTTTTCACAAGCAAGTCCCCATACACTGTTTCCATCATGTTTAGAAAAACTGTCTCCATTGTGTCACATGAATTAAAACCAAACAATTTCCCCAGCTGGCTGTAAGGGAGGATCTGAATCATTACCTGCTTGAGTCCCTTTCCCCAGCCAATCTAGTCTTAGTGATAAAGCTTTTCTGTGAAATCTTTTGTGAGGAGCACATGCCTGGAAGGGATGCATTATCTGTGCAGTGCACTTTGCTATTTAATTAGGGTCCTTAAGAGTTTGCAAGAAAATGCCTGGAGAAACCTGAATGGTAAAAGGCAGAGATGAGGATTGCAAAAGAGCAAATGGAAATGGAAAACACCATCAGTGGTTAAGAGAAGCAGAACAGTGGCAGCAGTTGGGCTTCCCCTCCACCACCATCAGAGTTGAGTGGCTCAGTGCTGTGGGATCTCTGGGATCAGTGAGTGCTGGAGTTGGATGGGCAGTACTGGCAGGAGCTGGGAAGGGAAAAAGTCAGAGCTACACCCCAAGGGCCAAGAGAAGAACAGGTTTGACCAAAAGGTTGCTCTTAAAAACAGGTTAAACTGGGAAGGGCACTTGAGTCTGGACTGGAGGACTTTGCCCTTTTGCCCTCCTGTCTTTGATGATGTGTTTTCTGTCTTCCAGAATAGGAGGTGAGAAAGTCCTCCTCTTTTCAGCATCAGCCTGGGGGTTCCTCACAGTCCTCACCCCGCTGCTCACCCACATCACTTCAGCCCATCTGGTTTTTATGACCTCCTCCAGGTTCCTCATGGGGCTGCTGCAAGGTGAGACCCCTGTCCTGAGCGTGTCCGTGTGTCTGTCTGTTCAGGGGCTTCCTTGCACAGGGGCTCACGTGCAGCACACTGAGATGCAAGTCCCATGGTTTGCAGTGCATGAACCCTTCCCACGAGTGTCTGAGCAATTCTCTGCCTCAGAACAGCCTCCACATCCAGAACTTCCATGGGAAAAACAGTGACATTTCTAGAGAAAGTCACTGACAAGTCATTTCCCTGTCAAAATCTCTTTGCCAGACAGGGGCTGCTGGCTTTGGAAATCATCTCTGGTCGTGTTTAGTTTTCCACATTTTAAAACTCCTTCAAAACACTCGGAGAAAATTGGCCCTTGCCAAACCTTTTGGATAATTGGAGTGATTTTCCTTCCCTTTTGCCAAGCTGCAGCACTGGGAAGTGCATTGGCACTGATGGATTTACAGTAGCAGTGGTGATGATGAAACAGGATTATGGAGAAGGCACAAAAAAACCTTTGATGCTGATGGATCCACTCAGTTTATTTTATAACCCTGTTTTGAATTCACCAAAAATTTTGCTGTTTTGTCTCAGTGTTTAGCTCACTCTGGATCTCTTAAATTTGCTTTTGTTTTGCCTAACTGCTCCCTGCCTTGCTCCTGTTTCTCTCAGGGGTGTACTTCCCATCCCTGGCCAGCCTGCTGTCCCAGAGGGTGCGGGAGAGCGAGCGAGCCTTCACCTACAGCACAGTGGGGACTGGATCACAGTTTGGGTGAGTTCAAAGGCCTCTGAGCAGCAAATGACAGTCTCTGGACATCCTATCTGATGAAATGCCATTAAATAGTTGGAGGCAAAACTCACAGCCCTAAGTACATGTGGATTCATGGGTCCTCAAGGACTCCTGCTGCAGCTGAGGAAGCCTCAGGCAGTTGCTGTCCTGCCTGCCAAGGATTTATGTATTGTTTTTTCTTTCTTTTCAAACCAGACTTTGAAGACTGTTTGCAACATTTAATTACTATGGGAAACAGCCCAATTCAGTAGGAAGAGCAAGGGTCAGCCTGACACTGGTCACCTGTCCTCTCTGATAGATGGGAGGAATAGAACTTCTCTGCTGATCTCCATCAGAATTTCCTTTCTAAATGGAAACGTTGCTTAAAAGCCAAATAGAAATATCACTGTGTTGAATCTCTTAGTTTTCCAGTGTTCTCATTTCTTTTGCTGCTTTAAACATTCTCTAGGATACTGCACAGCAGCAATCTCCTTTTCTTTCCCCAGTGACCATTTTTCAGTGAGGGGCAGGTGAGGGTGAGGTCCCTTTGGGATTTCTCCTGCCACTGAGGATCTGGCCTCTGAGGAGATGCCACTCAGGGAACAGGACAGGTTGCAGAGCCAAGGTGGGACTGGTGGCAGCATCCACACATGAGTGACTGAGAAATTCTCCCCTGTGAGGGAGGTGAGGCCCTGGCACAGGCTGTCCAGAGAAGCTGTGGCTGCCCCATCCCTGGAAGTGTCCAAGGCCAGGTTGGATGGGGTTTGGAGCAGCCTGGGATAGTGGAAGGTGTCCCTGCCCATGGCAGGGGGTGGGACAAGATGAGCTTTAAGGTTCCTTCCAACCCAAATAATTTTAGGATTCTGTGGTTCAGTGACAGCAGTGTTGACCCCAGGGAGAGTCTCCCATCGATGTGCTCAGTCTGAGCTCTCAGCCAGGCCAGTAAATCTGAGTGCTTTCCCTTGCAGAACGCTGCTGATTGGTGGTGCAGGATCTCTCCTCCTGGATTGGTACGGCTGGGAAAGTGTTTTCTACTTCTCTGGTTTGCTCACTTTGCTCTGGGTTTATTGCACCTGCAAATACCTCCTGAGTGAGAAAGGTGAGTCCAGCTGCATCCCTGGGGCTGGCAGTGCTCCCGAGGATCTGGGAACTAAGTGATTCCACTCCATTATTTTCTGCAAACCCTGTGTGTTTCCAAGATCATGCCTGGTTTTACACAAAAGCTGTTTGCTCAGATGTGTTCTGTAATACACGCTGTGTCTCACCCAAGATCCCCAACCCAAAAACCAGGGTTTGAGCTCTTGCAATGCTGATTTCCTATTTCAAGTCCCATGCTGGATTATATCATTGCTGAGAGCCTGATCTGGCTCCTCAGTACTCTTTAAGCACCAGTGAAAACACAAAACAGAGCATGATCTTCAAAGTGGATTAAGCTAAAGCAGGACAAGATACTTACTCCAAACTAAGAGCATCTACACATAGAGCTTTTAAAAACCAGTTAATCCACAATATCTCTTCCCAAATAACTGCCTAGGAGTAATTCCACATATGGACAAACCATTACACCTGGCTACAGCATTATTAGGGTGAGTGTGGTATGTAGGAGCCCAGCTCACTGAGTGTGTGCCTGGTGCTGCACAGAATCCAAACCCAGTCCCTACCAAGGGCCTTTTGTTTAATTATAAAAGAGATATAACATGGGTTAAGGGTGGGTGGATGGAGAGGAGTGTGGAAAAAATTTGGTCAGTGTAACAAGGTGTTTTCATGAGCATTGAACACTGGTAGAGCCAAAAAGACAAGGGTTAGAAGGAGGTTAAAAGTGGTTGTACAGCAGTGTCCCAGGGCTGCCTCCAGCTGCACAGGTAATTACTGACCACAGCTTTCCTTTGGGTGTTTTCTTCCCTGCAGAACTCACCATCCCCATGGACTATTTAACAAGAGGCCTCTTGGTACCCAAGCAGACCAAAGTTCCCTGGAAGCAGCTGTTCAGGAAGGCACCGATCTGGTAGGCAGCTGCATGCATTGGCCAGGCTGGGAGCATCCTCTGTTTTCTGCTCTCTGGATTTATTTCTCCTGCCTCTGTGGTTTTTGTCCACTTATTTATATATTTGAGAAGCAGAACTAGTTTTCTAATTCCTTCTGTATAAAGAACTGAAAAGGTAAGCTTGGCAAAGGTGGTTTATGTCCTGTCCACAGGACTGTCAGGCTCAAATGTTACTGGCAAATCTTCCTCATTCCCAGGTTGTTCCCCCTGGATGAGTCCTATGCTCCTCCAGAGTGATATTTTCCACGGCTCTTGTTAGAAATGCTGCTTGTAATGGGCTCCTAAGGAGTGGAAGTGCTGCTCGGGGGCACTGGGTGGCACGGGCTGCGTTCTCATTGCTGGCAAACATCTTTTTAATGGCCATTTTCCCTTTGGGATGCTGCAGTGGGTACTGAAGCTCAGCCAAACCTATTCCCAAGGGCTGTTTTAAGGCAGGGAGGAGGAGGAGGAGGAGGAGGATAGGGCTGCAGGGCAGCAATCCCCTTCCTGCCTTGAATAACAATGGAGCCGATAACAAATCCCTAGAAAACCCTAAACAACACCTCTTGGAGCAGGAGGGCTCTTGCGGGGCTGGAAGGGACCGGTGGGAAATGCAGTGGCATAATTAGCACTTCAATTAACCTCACCTGGCCCCGGGGCTGTGCCGTGGGGCAGCAAGGAACCAGCTGCAAGGAGTGACAATCTGAAGCTGAAAATCTGCGACAAAAATCTCAGGAAGCCGAAAGGAGTCGTTCTCCATGACAAAAATCTCAGGGATTTCTGTTGGGAGCTGACATCTCGAGTGCCCGTTTCCCAGGCAGCATGACCTGTCACTGCTGATGGTTTCCTCTCAGCTGTGTATTTTCAGGGCTGTCATCATCGCTCAGCTCTCCACGGCCAGCACGTTCTTCACTCTGCTCTCCTGGCTGCCGACTTTCTTCAAGGAAACTTTTCCCGACTCCAAGGTAGGTTGGCTCCAGAGCAGGAGCATTGCCGTTCAGAGGAGGCTGTGCTGGGTACCTGCCAAAGGGGTGGAGATGAGGAAGATGATGGCAGAGGGATTTGGTGAGAGCAGCCCGGGAGGCAGGGGGAGGTGGGAGGTTTAGGAGCCCTGGCACCCCTGCTCGTACTTTTGGAGATCTCTCCAGGTTGCAGATGCTGGTTTCTAGTTGCTTGTTTAGGAATGCTGAAGGGTGCAGGGAAGAGCAGGTTGTATTGGGTTTTAGACTGCTTTTCTTCTGAGGAAAAGATAATTTTCAACTAGCACAAAGCTCATTATGCTGTTGCAAATAACCACCATTCACTCCTAGTTTTTTTACAGGTTTTTTAACTGGACTAACATTGTACAGCTCAGGCCTGCCTCTGAAAATTATAATTACCATTAATAACAATAATGTGTACTTCAAAAATACTACAAAAGCTTCCCTCTCCTCAGCACAAATGATACTCCCATTTTTCAGAAAGCCAGGCAGTATTCATATGGGCTGAGAGCTGGTATTTTCATCTTGTTCTCAGAAACTCAGACAGTCTTCTCCACAATGTCTCTGTTAGCTTTTTACAATTTCCAGAGCTGCTTACAAATGCCTTTTTATATTACACATGTAAAGCTCTTTATGGCATACTTGATATTTATATTAAAATCATGTGTTAAACCAGCAAACATATTGTTGTGACAAGATCTGTGCACCTCGAGTAATGTGCTTGTGCAGCAGTAATTTACCATCTGTTAAGCATTATATCGTGGTGCCCTTATGTAAGATGCTCTGTAGAGTGCTCCTGCAGCTGATAATCGTTTTGTGCTGTTTAAAACGGGCTGAGGCTGCTTGATTTTAAAGGATGGGTGATAATCCCTAATGTGGGTAACCTGTGTCACCTGCTGGCTGAAATCCCTTGCTGCAGGTGAGCTGGGCAGCTGCCTGTGACCACCTGAGTGAAGGTGATGGAGGGTTTGGCTCAGGTGATGGGCTGTGGGATTAGACAAATTTGGGATTGATGTGCTGAGCAGCCCCAGCTGCTGTTAACAGACAGCTGAAGCAGCACCCCACAGAGCCCGTGGGCTAACATTGTCAAAAATGACCAAGACCCAAATTTCAAAGGCATGGAAAGATGCAGATGGACCCTGGTGTGATTTCCAGGAGCATCTTTAACAGAATTATTCAAAACCAAGATTATTCAGCCCTCCCACACATCCCATAGCTGGACAGGAAGGGGAGCTGTCTGCAGAAGGTGATGGGCTCTGAGCAACGGGGGGTGCTGGGGGTGATGGGTGCATGGATGGATGAGTAGGTTCAACCAGCTGAGATGAAATCCAGCCCAGCCCACACTGATTTCAGCTCCTGTGGGATCTGGGCACCAAAGTGCCCCTGAGCAGCTGTAATCCAGCTGACCACTAATCGTCTGTGATTACAGCTGCAGCTCACTTAATTGAAAATAGGCCGAAGGATGTTGCCACCCATAATGTTCCCTAATCCTGCCATTAGAAAATCCAGCTCTGCTCCCTCAGCCTCACACAGTAATGCTGCTAATGAGCTGGAAGCTGCTGGAAATTTTGCCAGCAGCTTTGCTGGGGACCCACAGGAAACCCACACTGAGCTTCCCAGGGCTCTGTGGCTCCTTGCCACACCATCTTGCTGAGCAGTAAACTTTGCCATGTTTAATCCCTCTTTCCTAGAGTTTTCTGCCTCTCCCCTGGATGCAGCATTGCTGGGGAAGAAGGAAAGATAACAAATCTACAAATGCTCCAGGCTGTGATGCACCTGCCCCCTCACAGAGCTTGGAGTGGGGCACGGTGCAGCTGAGAGCTGCACAGGTGGTACAGGTGCTGCAACGAGTCCTGAGTGCTTCATTATTTCTCTTCTCTACAGGTACCACAGACTGTCAAAATATTTGCTAATAAACTCAGCTCTGACAACAAATCTCTCTTGATTTTCACTTCTTTTCAGGGTTGGGTGTTTAATGTAGTCCCCTGGCTGGTTGCAATTCCGACGAGCTTGTTCAGTGGATTTCTCTCTGATCATTTAATTAGTCAAGGTGAGAGCTCTTTATGGCTTTTCCTCAGCTCTTATGGGATGTGGGAAGAGGACCTGGGTGGGAGGAGGTGGGCTTGTTGATAGGGAGAAGACCCAGCAAATAGACAATGTGAGGTTCTGATACAAAAGCAGAATAAATTGTCCAGTGTCCAAATCCCATCGGTGTGTTTGGGGCTCTCCTTGACCTCATTCATAAAATCCACATGGAGATGAAACCTGGGCATCTGAAATCTACTTATGTTGTAGTTTCCTGGCTGGGCAACAAGGTGAGCTGTGCTTAACTCCAAGTGTCCCTTTCTTCTCCAGGGTACAGAACCATCACCATTCGTAAGTTCATGCAGGTAAGAGAGCTGAAGCTGTGGGAGAAATACCTGAGTTACCAGTTAAACTCTGATTATGTGGCAGACTAGACCTTGTATGGAGCTGGGTTCGGGGTTATAGATGGAAACAGGAAAGATTTTCTGCCTTTGCACATTAACTGGTGGTCAGGATGTGTGAAAGGAAATCCAGAGGAAAACCCCAGCTGAGGAACAGAGCCTGGATTAAAGGTAGCATTGAGCACAGTGAGTGCTCTGAAGGGGTTTTCTTTCACAACCTGTCCCTGGTCATTCCAAATGACCCCTTAGGTACTGAGGAAGTAGCAATACAAAGGTGAACAGAAATAGAAATGCTGGGTGAGGACACAGTGTGTCCTCTGATCTGCAGCATCACATCCCTCTGGACAGAGCTCTGACACAGAAGGACATCGGGAGTGGGGGAAAAGAGGAGCACAGGGTGCACACAAACTCATGGCAGTGGAAAAGGGAACACTTTGTTCATGGCAGGAGTTGCTTTCTTCCTTGCAGAAAACATGCTGTGGTGTTTAATTTTCCCTTTTTTTCCAGGTCATTGGCTCTGGCGTCTCAAGCATTTTTGCTTTGTGCCTGGGCCAGACCTCCAGTTTCTGCAAAGCAATAGTGTTTGCCTCAGCCTCTGTTGGACTGCAGACCTTTAACCACAGGTGAGGAGAGCCATGGGGACAGGGGCCCTCAGCTCCCCTGCCCATTTGGCATTTTGGGGTCTCAGAGAGGCTGCCTCTGTCCTGACTGTGAGAACAAGAACTGGCACTTGCCCGAGCATTGTTTTTGGGAGCCTGTGAGGCTGGTGGAGTTCAGTGCCCTGTGGGTTGGAAGTAATCCAGCAAATCTCTAGCATGGAAGGGCTTGGACCAGCCAGTATGAGAGAGATGGAGCAGGAGGGGAATTGCATTGTGGCCCTTCTGAAAACTTTGAGTTGAATTGTTTTCCTTGTGATACTCACCTGCTTTACTCTCAGCTTCTCCCTTCTCCTGCCAGTGCCATTTCTTATCCAGGAACTTTCCTTGTGTTTGAAAAATCAAACTGTGTAAATGATGGAAAAGCAGTCATGTTCCATTCAAACAGCCATTTATCTCCCCCTCTGTTTCTCACCAGTGGCATTTCAGTGAACGTGCAGGACCTGGCCCCCTCGTGTGCTGGCTTGCTCTTTGGTAAGGATTCTGTGGGGTTTCTGTGCTGGAGAGGTGGCATCTGCTGGGGTCAGCAGCACCAAGGTTTGAGCAGGAGCAGCTCTGGGCAGTGTCTGCTCTGTGTGTGCAGTGTCAGCTTCCTTCTGTGACAAACCTGCCAGTGCTGGGGGCAGGTAACACCACCAAGGTGCCTTTGTTGTATCTCTGAGGTGCTCTGCTGCACCCAGGGGTGGGCTGGGGCTGTGTCAGTTCTCTCTGTCCGTTGTCCAGAGAAGCTGTGGCTGNGAGAATGTGCTTACCACAGGACAGGGCTAGGAGCAGGGCTAGTGGAAGGTGTCCCTGCCCATGGCAGGAGGATGGAATGAGGTGAGCTTTAGGGTCCATCCCTGCTCAAACCAGTCAGTGATTCCACGATCACAAAGGCATTTTGCCCAACATGCAGATCTGGGGTTGGTGGCAGCTGTGATGAAACTGCTCATGTCTGTGGGTTTTCACAATTTCTTTTCACACCTTTTCTTTCCAGGGGTTGCAAATACAGGTGGAGCCCTCCTAGGTAAAGTACATTCCTGCAGCTCATCCTTTCCTGGGGAGCCCTCTCCCTGCAGAGGGCAGGATCCAGCCCAGAGCCTTTGCATGTTTCTCCTCTCTGCAGGTGTCATTTGTGTGTACCTGGCTGGATACCTGATCGAGACCACTGGCTCCTGGATTTCTGTTTTCAACCTGGTGGCTGCTGTGAACAGCATTGGGCTCTGCACTTTCCTCCTGTTTGGAGAGGCCCAGAGGGTGGACACAGACTCTGTGTATGTGGATCTTTAGAGATGAGCCCAAGAAGGAGCTGAAGGACAGGAGAGTGTCACATCTATGGATCATTCTTGCACAAGTGCCAAAGAACATTTTACTTTTTTTTTTTAGGTGTTTTAACAGGAAAAAACATGCTGAAATCAAGTACATAATGGGTCTAGATGAAACCCATGAGAGAAAAGAAATTTAGAGTTCAATTTTTTTCTCAGGGCTGTAGCTGGTGGCTTGCAGAGCCATCCAGCTCAACATCTCCAGTGAGGATATGGTCTGTGGGACCAGTTTGTCCCAGTTTGTGTCTCTTGGACAAATATCCTTGTGGCCAAAGCAGCTGACCTGACCTGTCTCCCAGGGCTGCTGTGGTTCCATGCCCTCTTGAGGGGAGCTGCTTCTCCATGTGGGAGTGGGGCTCCCATGCCCTGCTGTCCTGGGACCACCTGGCTCTGGGGCTGCTGTGCCACCAGGTGTCCTGTGAGGTGTGACAGGAACATCCCAACGAGTACCTCTGCCCTTAACCCCCACGTGTGCCTTTGTTCTGCAGCAGGTACCAGCCAGGTTTCCAGGGCTGTGAGGTGAATTCCAGGCTTCCCTTCAGGGGATGTGTGGCTGGGTGTGTGCCCTGGACCCAGGGCCATGGGGCTGTGTCAGTACTGCTGTCACGGAGCTGGGAGAGGGCTCCAAGCCAAGCCTGGCTTTGCTCAAGGGCCCAAGGTGTCCTTTCTCTCCCTGGTGGCTTCACCCCAGCCCTGAGCCCAGGTGGACCAGCTCCACCATGAGAGCAGAGCTGAGCCGTCCCTGGGGTCAGGCTTAGCTGGGCTGACCTTGCAGTGCGGCAGCAGCTGAGGAATCCCCCTGCAGCTGTTTTGTCAAATGCTGTGAATGTATGGGAAGAACTGGTCACACTCTGTGCTGTGGATCTACAACTCCCAAATGCTTTCTGCATGATTAGATGTGTCCCCCACGTGCTCTCAAAGCACTGAGGGAGGCTTTCCAAAGAGCTTGGCATGGGTTTTGTTTCTATGTTAAGCATAAATCAAATTTCTGCATTGGGCATCCTCAGGGGTGTGGATCCCTGTGGTTCCCTGTGTCAGAGGGAAATACATGGCTGTAGACACCTCTGAGCTTGAATGTCTTAAAGTTATTTATAAATATTTTAAAATTTAAGCACCAAATCCTGTATTTTATGTACTTGAGGCCTGATTCTGCATGCTCGTTTTGAGTGGTACTCCCACCAAATCCAGCACGATTTCTCAAAGGGGAGGATCTACCAGCCTCCAGTGTTTGGTTCTGTAGGATCAATTTTAAAGGTGAATTTCATATTAAAGCAATTCATTGCTTCTCCTCCAATCCCCTGATTGCAGCCTGAAAGGGTCTCCTGGGTTTCTCTGGTGCTGAGCAGAGAACTCAGGCTGAGGAGCAGGTTTCCCAAGGACCTTGCAGTGCAGGAAGACTATAGATTCAGGTGAAAAAAAATCCTATTATCCTCTTCCTCACCTTTTTTTTGGGCCAAATTTCTCCTTGGAAGACCTTTTGGAGCTGTGTAAAGTTTCTGAATAGCCTGGTTTGTAGTGAAAATACTGCCAGCCTTTTAATTGCAGAGACAGTAATGGGCATCACTGAGCTGAGCCACTTACTGGGCAGAGTTAGAGATAAGGATGGGACTGCCTGATGTCTTTCCAAGAGAATAAAGAATCAATGTGGCCTGATGGGACAGAGAGATAAGAAAGTATTTTATTTTTCTCCTTCTGTGCTCTTTTTTTTCTCTAAAAGGCCATTTGCTACCATAGGTACCACTCTGTATTGGGGTGCTGCAGAGCCAGGAAGGCTGCAGAAGTCTTAAATCAGTGGCTAAATTGGGAAGAACACCCAGTAACAAACAACAAACACAAACACAGCCAGGCTTGGCGAAGAGGCCCGAGGCTGTGCAGCCATCTCTGTCAGCTTGTCCTTTGTCCAGTCTGAGCAGATTGCTTGCATGGCTTTTCCTTTAGTGACAGAACAAAGATCCCCATGGGTTTTGTGGGGTTTTAGAGTACCTTCCCTGGCCTTTCAGTGCTGCAGGTCAGGAGCACAAGGAGTCAGTTCTGGTTCTCTTTGCTGGTTGCACCATTTCTTGTGGGGGAGTTGATGACTTTAAATCACTCAAGTTTGAATCAGGCTGCTTGGCCACCCCTTGGGTCTGCCAGCTGGGAAATTTGGAACTGATCTTCAAAGGAAAGTGTTTGGCTGTGCCTTCTCTGTGAATCCAGCTACCATTCCAGTGAGCTGTCCAAGCTACCTGTCTCTGTAACTGGCTAATAAGTTAAATATTTGGCCTGCACTTGAGGCTTATGTTTCATTCTCATCATACCTCTTCGGTGGAGTATTGAAACTGTTTTATCTGTACTGTTATTTGTTTAAGCCAAAGCTTGTGGTCTGCAAGTTTTTGCTATGGAAGGACCTAAAAAGAATAAAGGCAGCGAATCATTTGCAAACTGTGGTTTTGCCATGACTGCAGAGGTGTTAATTTGTGTGATCAGTGAGGGACAGAGGAGTGTATTTGATGTGATATCTGATGTGATTAACTCCCGGGGGAGGCTGTGCAGGGACAGTATCTGGGCTGGCAGATTTTCACAGCATCCTCACGTGTACATCAGAGTTCATCCAGCTACATCTTCTCACTGATTTGGGAAAAATGAGTGAAAAGCTGCCTTCAGCAACGGGTTGCACAGTAAAGCAGCAGCAGGCATGATCCAGTATCACTTTTTAAGAGTAATAACACAAACGAAGTGATTCTTGGGTGAGGTGGGGCACACCCTTCAGGCAGATCACCTGCCACGTGGTGATCGTGCTCAAAAAAAAAAAAAAAAAAAAAAAAAAAAAAAATTTC
>VXBC01012136.1:634139-673387 GCA_013399945.1 Ploceus nigricollis
AAAAACATTTCCACCTTTTTGTATATCCTCGCTGATCGGTTCGAGCAGATGCCAACAGAGGGAGCTGTGAGATCTGGGATGTGGCAGCTCCTGGTCGGGAGAGTGCAGAGCCCGGCCCTGGCACAGCTGGCACAGCTGGCAGAGCCTGGCCCTGCCCACCAGCGGCCCTGGCTGGGAGCTCTCGTGGCTGGAGCTGCCTTTGGGAGCCCCAGGATTTGCTGTCCCAGTGTTCACTTTCACCCCTCGCAGGGCAATTGCACAGTTACTGTAGGGAGGAAAAGTTTTGGACACAGTTTAAAAGGAGAAAGAGCCATTAAATGAATTTTAACACCTCATCCGTAGGGTCATGTAATTGAAAGAGTATCTCTAAGTACTGTAGACTCCTCTAACTTCCTCATTAATGTTCAGAAAAAAAGCCAACCTGAACTTGGTGGCATGAAAATGATGCTGAGAATAATTTAGCAGAGTGCAAGTTATCTTCAACTTTCCCTGTCTTTTTGCTCCCCTTACAGAGGTATCAACAACCTCTGACATGCACATGTGAGCTTTTTTGACCTTTTAGGTAATTTAGGTGATTTAGCTTTTCAGCTCCAAGAAGCCACAGACCCACCTTAAAGCCTGCCTTGTTCTTCTCCAGCTGTGCAGAGCCTGAGAGAAAAGAAGGGTTTGGTATTTTTGTCTTTTTTTTTTTAATATAGCTATATATTTTAAAAAATATTTTCTCTTTTTTTCCCTTTCCTTTTTTTAGTCTTTTTTTTCTGCCACATTCCTTACATTGTCAGTGTCCCAGTTGGATCTCAGCTTTCCAGCTGCCCTGAGCAAGCAGGGACAGGCACAGTGCAAAAAGGCCTTAAAGGCTGATCAGTGGCAGGTACCTTGTATTGCTGCTGGGGGTTGGTTTGTATTTAAATTATTTGGGATATATTCCATAGCTGGCTGGAGATCATTAGAAGGATGCTGTTTTATTGCAGTTTGCATAACACTAAATCAATAAACACATTCAAGCAGATGGAAAGCAAAACACAGGAGGAAAGTAGCACTATTTGGAGGAGAAAAGGGATAGCAAAGAGCACTCCTCCCTGGTAGTTTTGCCTGGAAAACACAAGCAGATGCTCTCACAGCAGAGACCTGATCTAACATCCACCTGGCAGGTCCCCAGGGCCAGGACATGCCCCAAAGACAGCAGCTCTCAAAGGGCACCCAGCCCTGTAACAAGCAAAATATCACCATTTATTGCAGCCGTGACCTACTGCACGGCAAGTAATGAGGAATTTTCCATTTCAAACTTTAATGCAATAATTAAGACATCCATTAAGGTCTTTACAGTTTGGCTGCTTGTAATTAAAAACGGGGTGATGGTAGGGGGGGGTAATGGCAGGGAGTTGCAGTCCAGAGCATCAAGCTCCCACCTGCAGCTTTAAGTTCTCTCTCCTTTCTTCTCTGTTTGGTTTCTCTCTTCAAAACAATTTTTCTGGTTTGGTTTGTAACTGTCCCCAGAGCATGAAAAACACGTGAAGAACATTCTTAGTTCCCACAAGTATAACTTGGGTTTAAAAAGGAGCTTTTACCTTCTATCAACACCTCCAAAATACCAATCCTCCTGCGGTGCAGTTCGTGGGGGTGTCTCTGAGCAGTGCCAGGGGTTTTATGCTCCAGTTGGTTTCCAGACTGGTGTAGCTCCTGCTTACACAGTTCCTGGTGCAGGATTAAGGGTGGGGTAGCTTTTAATCCAATAATGGAATGAGATGAAACCCCCATATAAACCCACATCTTCCAAAGTGTCTCTGCTCCTGGGAGGCACAAGTCCCATTATCCAGTAATTGGATTTGGCCTTCTAAAGCAGGACTGAAACACTGGGAAATTTTGTCCCCAAATCACCAGATTTTTGCAAAGGATTAAGAAAAATTAATGATTTGACTGAGGAAGTAGCTGCCAGAGAAGCTTTGGCTGATCCCTTGAATCCCTTCCTGAATTACTTTCCCCTGCTCTTTACAACTCCCAATACATGGGTGACTCTCTCTTGCATCTCCAAACACAATGCTGGGCATGATCTTGTGCAACTTTGACATTCACTATTCTCCACAAAATTGTTCTTCATTTCAGCTCCAAAGGAGAAAAAGATTGCAATCCCACTTCCATGGAAGACAATGGAAATGTACACGTGTAGCAATTACCAGGAGGGTTTTACACAAAGAATTAGCAACCTATTCGTGCATGTCCTGCATTCTCATTAAAGGCAAACTGTTTGTGGATGACAGGGGATTTTCCTGTGCAACCATCTAGGCTCATTGCAGCTGTTAAATTCTTTTCATGTCGGGTTTTTTGCCCCTCTCCTACCAAGTTTCAGACAAATCTACTCATTTACAGCCTCTCCTGTGTGTGAGCTACAGGTGGAGTGGATGTTCTGTGACTCTCATCCTCAGCCCTTCAGATGATCAGAGCTGCTGTGGACCCTGGTTGGGCACAGAAGCCTTTCTGTATTTTGCCTTAATTTTGCCCCAAACGTGTCCACAAACCTGGTGTGACAAATTTCCAAGTTTCAGTCACCTTTGTGTGGTTTTGCTGCTGAGCCAACCTACTCCTCAGAGCCTGCAGATCTTCACTGCCTCCTCCAGCATCCTCCCTCCAGCTCCTCCATTCCCCTGCCCCATTCCACAAAACCACTTGGCAGGTTTTGGGGAGCAGACAAGGCCCCCACGTGTCCCCAAGCTCATGGAAGGGAGGATGTGTCCTCTTATTGTGCATCCCAGACCCTGGTCAGTCACTGGTTATTTAGCAAAATAACCCCTCTGAACAAGAAGTATTATCAGCAGAAGAATAATCAGATATCAGAGAGGAGATCTTCAGATGAGTAATTTATTGAGATCTCTTATTTAATTTTATTTCAGCCCATCTGGGACACAATTGTTCTTTGGAAAGGGCTGGAGGCTGCAATTCCCACTGCAGGAGCCACCTGGACCAGCGAGAGCTCAGCATAAACTCCCGTCCTTGCAATCTCATTTTACAGAAGCCTCTAAGTAGGACAGGCACTGCAACAAAGTGGTGACCTGAGAAATGTTTGCACAGCCCTGGGCTGTCCTTCCAGGAGAGCCAGGGCTGGTGGAACACGGGCTGCTCTGCACCTGGGCACAGGGTTTGGATCCAGGAGCACGACAAACCCTTTCAGAGTGGTGCCTGCTCTTCGGGGATTTGTGCCTGGACTCACATGGGAGTACAACACTTAAATTTTGCTGTAGCACCCATCCTTTTCTGGCAGGTTTAATGCAGAACTAAAAACTAGAGCATGAGTAAGAAATTACATATTTTGGCATTTCCCAGGGCTTCGGTGTTTGCAGGTGAATCTTTACCACTTGTCTGTAAGAAGGTGTCACTGCTCTCACCAAAGACATGGCTTTCTCTCTTTTCCTTAAGTGCAGTGCCAATTTTTTATCCTCTTCTGTTCATCCTCTCCCTCCTCCTCCTCCTTGGAGATTTCTGGATTAAAGAATAAAGCAATGAATTGATTTCCTGAACGTGCATTAGAGAGGATTATTCCAGGAGATTCATCCGTGTTTGGTGGATTAATATTTCCAGGGAAGCAGCTCCAATCTCAGCCAATACTTCTCTCAACATAGCCTGAAATATTTTTTTCTTTTTCAGGCAAGAAGGAGCATTGGGAATGGCAGGAGACAGAGAGCAGAAGCTCTCAGCACTGGCACTTGAGCTTTGGTATCTTTTGAAACAACAGGATTTCTCATGTAAATATATGAAAGTTGATTTGTGTGAATTCTGCTTTTTCTTTACTCTGCTAATAATAAAGAATAAAACCAGACACATGCCAGGCAGGCATAGAAGTCACTCCAGCACCAGGGAAACGGAGAAATCTGTAGCTTCACTTGCCACCAGCAGCCACTACCCTCTGAGAGAGGGGCACTACAGTAAAAACAGGCGACCCCTGATGGGACAAAATGATGATGTCCACAGATCAGAAGGCTTTGGAATGCTGAACACTTGCTCTATTAAAACTATACTATATTACATTAATATACTATTTAAAGAGATACTATACTATTCTACATACTTACTTCTTAACTTACCATATCTAACTGCATAACAAACTCGTGACTCTCTCTGAGAGCCCGAGACACAGCTGGATCCAATTGGTCATTGAACCCCAACAACCTTCACCAGAATCCACTCAAGCAATCACTGCAGGTAAACAATCTCCATACCACATTCCACAGGGGAAAACACAGGAGCATAGATAAAGAATTGTTTTCTCTTCTTCTCTCTGTGCTTCTCCAAGAAATCCTGAGAGACAGAATTATGTCTCTCTGTCCAGAGAATGTGAATGTCACAGGGCACAGCATCCAAACAAAATGGGGCTCAGTCCAATTAATTAATTTGGCCTCTGTGCTCTACACAAACACAGCAGATCAAGGGCCTATTACATTATAAGAGCGATCTGTGAAGTGTTACAGCAATGCATATCTCTGAATTATATTCAGAAGTAACAACTAAAGCAGAGCCAGAGCTCCCTCCCTCCTGGTCTCTCTTGCACGTGGAGGAGACACTGTTTATAATTGAGCAGGCAAAACCTCTTCCCAGGAGAGGTGGAGGCGAGTCAGCCCCAAACCCTAATTGAGACCTCTGAGACCAGCCTTTAGATGTCAAGCAGCTGGACAAACAATGGTGGCTCCTCAGAGGTGCTTGGATAGATCAGCTGGGCTGCCCCTGCAGCTTTACCAGGGCTTGGCCTGGTGATGGTCAAAAGAAAAGAAGAATGGAATTAAAAAATCAGATAAGGGAGAGTAAAGGAAAACAGTGAAGGAAAGGATCTTCATTTTCATGCTGCCCTCCAAGCCAAGGAAGCACTGGGTGTCATAGCCACACTCTTCTCAGTCTGAAATTCTTGGATTCAAGAGCTGGTTTGATTTTTACTTCTAGTCTCAGCCTAGGAGGACCAGAGCAGGACACCATGAAGTTTCCATGTCAAAGACAACCATCTACATGTCTGTGAGCTTGGGGGAAGGAGCAGGGCCACTGCCTGGCTCAGTGCAGGGATGGGGAAAGCTGCCTGTGGCTGAAGGGTCGGGATGGGAGGAAGGATGGAGCTCCACCTGCCTGAGAGGGATACCAGCACTCAGAGCAGGAGAGGAGAATGGGAGATTGTAACTCCTGAAGAAACAAAGATCTGGCCAGGAGGCTGGGACAGTGGTGTGGGTGGGAAAATCCCAGTGATGAGCACACCTTACCCCTCCTTATCTCCCTGCTTTAGTCTGGCTCCCAGGGATGATGTTTGTCTACCCAGGACCTTCAGGCACATTTGGACAGGTGACACTACCCCTGGTAGATAACCCAGAGAGAGCAAAGCAAGAATTTGAAACAAGCAACAAACAGAACAAATGGATTTGCATTTTTTCAGAGCCACCAGGAATCTGGAGGGATAATTTTTCCAGCTGATGCTCAGCACTCAGCAGTAAGGACATTGCCTGGTGTGCCACTGCTCTATTTGGGACAGTGAAATGCAGAAACATGACCTGACACAAAGAATAAGTGCAAACCACATGATTTATTTATTAGTTCCCTCACATGATGAGTGTTAGCTCATGCCTCAGCAGTGCATTGCCAACAGGCAATGCAAGGAGCGTTATCTTGCTCAGCTTCAGACAGAAACTTCAAGTTGAGACACAAATTGAAACGTCTTTTTTGTGGTTCCTCATGTTTTCTTTCCTCTTTTCCTGCAGGAATCCCTGTCCCCATGGTAGAAGAATCCCACACCAAGTCATCATCATTTTTTGCTTTCTGCAACAAAAGCAGAATATGAGACTTCTCTGTACCTCTGAGTACCTAAACAGGGACAGCTGGACAATATCTTCCTTTTCTCCCAATTTCCAGCTTTCTGCAAATAATGTTATCTCTTGAAAAGCTTCCTCCCCCTCTCCAAGATCTGTCTGAAAAAAACAGCTCCTCAAATCAAACATTTGGGAAATACTCTTCAGGAATTTCTCTTGGATTCATTTTCCAAGTGTTTTGAGCGAAAATCTTCAACCAGATGGCGCCCAAGAGAGCTCTGCTCCGCTCTGCAGTTTTCAGGTCTGATATAACTTATCATCAACTGCAAAATAGCTTTTTTCAGGCTGCTCCTTGCAGCAGCCCTTACCAGCAGCCCCCTTGGAGACACAGCTCTGTAATCAAAACTGCCCTCGGGAAGTGATTCCTTTAACCACGGCAGTGAAATGTGTTCCTCAGCTCCCAAATATTTGTACAGAGCTGGGGAGGCACCTGGGAGCCTCTCCCCACTTCCCACTGCAGTTTTACTGTAGGAAAGGGAGAGAACACAGGAGTGCAATGCAAAGCTCAGCCCTGGGAGAAGGAAGAGCTGCCTGGGAGCCCCAGTGCTCACTGTAAATCACGTCCTGAGCAGCAGCACCCCTTGCTTGATAAACGACGCTCCAGCCTGAAGCGTCGAAAGGAAAGAAAAAAACCCCACTTTTTTCCCCTCCTACTTCTCTCTAGTTATTTTTGACAAGCTGGAAGAGGAGAGGGGGAGAGGGAAAAGCTGAGGCATGTTTGATATACACTTTTGACGGAGCTTTTACTTTATTATGTTTAATTGAAAAGTGTTAACGTCGTCCGACATGAATATTCAGCTGATGCCTTTTGGTGCTGTTCCAGGAGTTACGATCGCCTGTGATTCCACTACAGCTTCTCAGCACGGAGCCCTGTCAAAGCCAGAGTGACAGTGGGGAAGCTATTAATTGAAATAGCTTCATTAATTAGTAATTAACAGCAGGGTAATGACTATGTCACACATCGTATTTCAATGAATGCCCTTCATGTGTTATGGGGCTTTTAATTAAAGAATATGCATTTTAATTAAAGGCAAGTTTGGCCCTTTGGCCTCTGGAATACAAAAGATGTTTCTAACTTTCAAGGCTGGGAGGAGGAAAGGTTAGTGTGGGGAAAACCAGGCTGAGTGCAAGTCGTTTCAAAGTTAAATCCATGGAGCTGCTGTGCCCGTGGGTCCTGGCTCCAGGATGGGTGAGGAAAATCTGCTGTGTTTGTAGGACCTGTGAGGAAGGCTGGATCCAAGAAAACCCCAGCCTGGCACCCAGGGTGTCACTGGAAGCTCCTCTTCACCATGTTTGACCCAGCAGCTGTGTTTGTGTCCAGTTGAGGGAAAGTAGAGGGATGGGGGAATTCGGGACAGGAGAGCACAGCTCCCATCCTTCATGGTGGTTCCTTGGGAAGCAAGTCCCTGCCACTCCTGGGACATGCACAGGAGTTGGAAAGGATCATCTCCACGAACTGAATGGAATAAATTACACCAGATTTTAGTCTTTGCACATTCCACTGATTAGGATTTACTCCCTGGGACTGGAGTGGGCACGGCGTTGGTTTCTGTTCTCTAAGCACAGCTCTGTCTGGAATGATCCCACACATATGGTGGGAAAGGCAATGGGGAGGTTTGAAATACACGGACTTTACAATGAGCATCAGGGGAAAGTTTAGGAACACAAATCCAAAGTGCCTGAGAGCTATTTACAGTCCCAAGCAAAAAAACTTGAAACCCCACAAAACAATAAAACCTCAACCCAACCAGGCTCACCCACGAGAAGGGCGACTTTACATTGTGATTAAAAATGCATTTATGTTTTTAAAACAAAAAAAACTTCAAACTGGCCCCTTTCAAAAACAAACTCGACTCCCCTGACATCCCGATCTGAAAGACTGAAGAGAAGCTTCCCAAATGTGATGAGGATTAGATGAGTGAGACATTGCATTTCAAAGAGAAAATGGCACATCAAAGGCAGCTCCAGCCCATATTGAAGTCCCCACCCAGGAGGGCTCCTGCCTGGGGGGATCAGGCAAGGTGGGGGGGGGTCGGTGCTGCTGGGAGAGAGGGTGGGAAGGGCAGGAGACAGCCCCACATCTTCCTGAAGGCACCTGGCACCTGGATCAGGCCACCACCGTTTTTGGGAAGCACATTTGCCTCTCCTGGTTAATGATGCTGGTTGGAAACTTTCTGCTTTGCCCTGTGCTGCTGAAATGTCAGCAGTGTAATTGTGACTTTAACTCGTCCCAGAAATGAATTTAATAATGAACTGAGAGCATCTTCTGCCTCCCCACCTGGTCATTGCCAGAAGGTGTTGATTGAGGTATCCTTTACGTCGCTGTTACATTCCCAGTGTGTCTGGGGGTGGCCAATCCCTCCAGGAGCACAGGCTGATCCCTCCATCCCTCACACCATTTCCAGTGAGCAGACCAAACGTTTTCTCAATTTATGGGCTGCAGAAGAAATTGTGATAAAACTGAGTCATAAAAGCCAGGTGAAGATAATTCATGCTACTCTTCACACTAAAATACAACCCTCTACTTGCACTACAGCACTGTACTCCTCCAGCATCTCTTCAGCCTCATCAGAGAGGATGCAGAGAGATCTGAGAGTTCCTGACACCCACCAGCACTAATTTGAGCCCACCCTGGGTCTTGGCATGGACCAAACCCTTCCAGCCCCCCCTGTGCCCCCATGGATGTCATAGCTGGAAACTGGGACACACAGGGAGGCACCAAGCTGAGCCTTGGTGGCTGTGGAGCAAAACAAGGAGGTGCAGAGGAAATACAGCTTGGAGCACAGTGGACTGGGATGGTGAGATACCATCTGCCAAATCCCTTCTGCTGCTCGAAGGAAATCCATGGAGAAAACAAGCGGATGTCGAAATTCAGAGTTCAGCTTCGGAGGAGGGGGCTGGGGGGAGGAAAAATGTGTGAATCACTCAGGGTATCCAAGTATGGTAATTAATGTTAATAACATTAAATAATTTAAATGGACAAGCAGTATTTTATATTATATTTCTTTGGCACTTTTACTGGTGTCACACTGGGTTTGTCCTTGTGTCTTGGATCAGTAAAACCCATTTCCTGTGAGGAAAACCAAGAGTGACTTCGGGGTGAGCGATTGTTACAAAACCATCTATTTTTCTTTTAATATTTCGCAAAGTAAAATTCCAGGTTTGAAATTCCTATCTAGAGAGGAATCTAAATTGTACAGACAGAAAGGATTTATTTCCTTTGCAACAGCAGAGATTTTGTGCAACTGTGGGAAGATGGACCATGTTTCTGTTCTCCACTAAGGCTTCTGTGTGTACATTTTGCTGTTACACCTGCTCAGACACTAAGAACAGCACATTTTAGACATTCTTCCACCTTTTAGGCTCTACATTCCCTGGATTTGGTCTTACAACCTGCACTAAAGTTCTGACCAAGCTGGAAGGGAAGGTGCCATCACATCGTGTGGTAAAAAAATCCTTTGGTTTTACCAGGATTGCTGTTAAAGTGCTGCTGCTGTGCTCAGCTATGTAAAAAATATGGAGAACGTGTTTGCCTCCTGAATATGGCTGCTTGGAAAATCATATATGAATTTTCGGAAGGAAAATGGCTCCCTATGAAAACAAACTGGAAAAAAATTCTGCCCATGGAAAATTCATCAAAATCCAGTCAAACCTCTCTTCAGATGGAATGAAGACAGAGGATAGGAGTCTGTCTGGTCTTCCTGAGAAATCTTGGCCACAACTTTCCTTTTATTTGCAGAATAAAAAATTTTCTGCAAGAAAGCCCAGCCTGGATGGGACCAGAGCAGAGTTTGTTCCTGGTTTGTGGGAGCTGTGATTTGGGGCTGATGATCAAAGAAGCACAGAAAGGTTTGCTTGGGAGGGATCTTAAAGATCATCCAGTGCCCCCCCCTGCTGTAGGCAGGGACACCTTCCACCATCCCAGGCTGCTCCAAGCCCCAATGTCCATCTGGCCTTGGACACTTCCAGGGATCCAGGGGCAGCCACAGCTGCTCTGGGCACCTGTGCCAGGAACTCACCACCCTCACAGGGAACAATTCCTTCCCAATATCCCATCTAAACCTGTTCTCTGACAGTGTGAAATTCTGGGGGCAATCTGGCCTGGTTGTGTGAGTCTCCCATTGTAAGGAAGACAGACCTCCTCTATTTACAGGTTTAAGTGAAATCCAAACAGCCCCAAAATGAACTGAAAGCTCATCTAAGCACCTGACCTTGCTCTGCTCTCTCTCTGCTGCCCCAGAGCTCCAGGAGGGACCCAACTTGGCCCTTTCTTCCTCTGTTTTATTTCTTTTTTCATGCCTTGTTTGTTGTGTACCACAAGTTGTCTCATCACTTTCAAATCAAACGTCTTCTTTTCTGCCCCAGAAATTAAAATATGGCAAGGTCTTTTTCTTTTTTTTTCTTTTTTTGGTTCTTTTTGGGGTTGTTTTGTTTTTTTAAAGAGCAAGATTAAAAGTCTTTTGAAGAATAATGTTTTCCTAAGTTTTAGCTGACATTCAATTTTAATGACTTTTTAAACAAAGTAACTATTAACTGTGCATCGTTTTATAGTTTCCTGATGTCTGACAGGTGTTTTTGCCCATGTGGGAAACAGATGCTAATAACATTTTCCCTAATAGCTCATAAATAATAAGCATTTAGCATTTTCCTTTGTATACTGCTCTGTCAATAGACAATTTACTTTTCAGAAGCCACAACATTTTCCTGTCAATCAGTTTTAGCCTCGGGCACTTTTTGGTGATTAGAAACCCCTTAGAGAGTGAGAACTCCAAATTAGTTTTAAATAAAAAATAAGAATATTCATGCTGTTGAACATCTAAAGGTAAAAAAAAAAAAAAAAAAAAGAGAGAGATCTGGGTACATAAATATCACTGGTGGGGTATTAATACTTCATAGAACTAGAGTGACCAACTGCTCTCAGGAGGAATGCAGCAAAGACAAGCACATGACACAAAGAAAGTAATGTATGCTGGAGAAAAAGAACTTTTTATTAAGTGAAAAAAAAAAAGTAATTTAGGGGTTTGCTAAAAAGCTTTAGCTCTAGGAGAATGATATCACCTTCTCATTTGGAAAATAAGCAGCAAATCTATCACAGCGCTTGGTGCCCACCATGGTGTCTCACTCTTTTGATATGCCTTGGATCTCACCATGACATTTTGTCTCTTTCCAGAAGAGGGATGGGGTGAAGCCAAAATCTCTCCCTCTGAGGGAAGAGCAGATGCAGAGCTGGGGAGCCCTCAGTGGTTGGCACGGAAGCCAGGAGGTGGCTGGAGGACCACAGGGACCTCATGGAGCAGGACCAGCTCTCCAGACAGTTGTCAGCTGCTGGTTCACCCCTGCAGAAATCTTCCCTTTCCCACTGTCACAACAAGGGTCAGAGAAGGGCACAGGTATGCCCTGTCAAACCTTTCAGGCTCCACTGCAACATCTGTGCAACTCCCAGGTAAAAACATTTTTAATAAACTCCATCTAAATCAACCTTTTCCTCTCATAAATCACAATAAACAGCATTTTGGGAAAAGTAGACATTTTCTTGTTTGGCAAAATAAGAGCTTTGTGTTCCAGGATTCAAACTAATTTCTGGTGGTGCTGTGTTCAGATTTCGACTGGCTTTCCATCACCAGTGTTGGTCACACCAGCATTTTGGGGTTGTGGGACCTTTGGCAGAGCTCTGGGCACAACTGGAGACAGGACACCAATATGGATGGAGATTGGGCCCTACACAGTTTGACCATTTTTCAGCCATAAATGAGCTGAAATTCATGGATTTCACTGTTCATTAGCTTTACATCATCACACTGCATTGTAATCTGCAGCTCTTCTGCCAAATTCATTTTCTCATTCATTTTCCCAGAGAAATTGAGTGATGCAACATTTGCCAGCCAGTACAAAAGCCAGATTTCTTTTTTTTGTTGTTGTTGAAGAGAAAGTGGCCTCATTTATTCAAACATATTGACCTGAAACTGTGCACACTGACATATCTGCAGCTGCACTGAACACCATTCAACCCAGGGGATCTTAGTTAATCAAATGTGAACAAGAATATTGCAGTGACATAAAATGCAGGTATCACAGAGATACAAGACGAAGGGTCAGACACTGGGCTGGTTCTTCTGGTTGATTTTTCTCCCTGAATGAAGGAAAGGAAACTTTTACCCTCCAATGAAGTAGTTCCTCAAGACCCAAATGTGACAGCATGATGTGACCCACAGGACTCTTCCTTCACAGGCAGCACCAAACCCTTGTGAAGGGACAGCTACAGACTGGTTAAATTACTTTCCTTGGATTTAGCATCAGCACTGAGGTGAGGAAGCCTGGGTTTTTCTAAGCAATTCAGGCTGCCTGGTTGCCCATGCAGAAGGCAAACATGCCTGGTGTTTCAATTCACACGTGGTGACTTTCTAATAATAGGGGTGTTAATTGAGAGCAGAGTAGCTCGAGCAGGTGAGTAACAATTAGCTGAGGCTGCTGCTTTTAACAAACACACCATGGCACATCTGTAGGCTGGGAATCACTTTTGCATAGCTAATTTTTAAAGATAAAAGGTGGCTGTTCTGGAAGCAAAAGGGCTTCTGGCACCAGGCTGGGGTGTTGTGTTATCCCTCACCACCCCGGAGGAGCTCCAGAAAACAGCCCTGGCATCACCAAATACCCAGGGCTGGTTTTGTTCAACACCTTCTGGTCCCTTCCCAGCTTGACAATGTCCTTCAAGAAGTGCTTGCTAGGAATAGTTGGAAGAAAGCAAGGCTGATGGTTGGTACTGCTGGGATCACAATTCTTTTTCATGGACTGGGTGCTGATGGAGCACCAAAGCCTGCGAGAAGTTCGGAGACTTGCTTTCCAGATGGTGTTGGGTGGGAATTGTCACTGCTGAGTGCTAAGTGTAAAAGGTTGGAAAGAAACCTGAAAGACTCATGACACCTTTCTGTCTGTTATTTTTCATTCATCTACTCCTTGGTAATCCTCTCCCACCCATTCCCACCAGCCCCAAACCCTTTATCAGCTGCTCAGGCTCCCGCATGTTCAAGCCAATCTCCTTGGCCAACCTCAACCTGAAAAGGAGGAACAAGCTCTTAAAAACCCACACACATCCTTAGGAGAATTTCCCTCGTACATCAGGGTGATGGAGAGGAATCAGAATAATCCCAAGGAGCTGTTTCAGTACAATAAACCCAATTCTTTATACCCTCAAATTATGCCTGGTTCTGGTCTTCTCCCTTCCCTTTTTATTTTGGCTTACTACACTCTAAAAGGTAAACTGCCCCAAAAGCTACCTTGTTAATTTTTCCTCTCTGAGCAGTTGGGTTGAAACATATGCCATTAGACCTGATGTCCCCAGCTAAAACCCCTGTCACATCACTAAATATTTTAGCAAATAAAAAATTTTTTAAACACGCGGCCAGATGTCCACATTGACATAGTGCTTAAGGCGTTTGACTGATAAAAAGCCAGGCCCCTTGGTAAGTGGGGATTTAAAAACATGTCCTGAGGCAAGTGTGCGATATTAAAAACATCCTGGGCTCTTTTGTATGGAGATTTGCATACGTTGAGGTTTTAAAGAGAGTGTCCATCTGTCACTGAGCATTCTCCCAATACAACAAAGCATCAATAAATATTTTGAACCACAGTCACTTTTCAGCAGGCACCAGCAAGGAGGCAGAGCGGTTTCAGCTGGGGTATCCATCGCTTTGTGCAATAAAAGGAGCTGCAGTTTCACTTGGAAGTGGTGTTTAATATTTATGAGGATGACAGCCCTGTACAATTACAGAACTACAACCTGGCCCTTGGGTGATTCCATAAAAAGTATCAGCCAGACAGAGCAAAAAAAAAACCCCTCAAGCTTTTGTTCTGGAAAGTCTGGATGCAGTGATGTACCATGATGGTCCTTCAGCATGAGTGGCACCCACTTGCAACACACATGGCAGCAGGCTGGCTCCAGGTCTGTTGGAGAGATGGAAAGATTTCTGCCAGACTTTCTGGACCAACCTGGATGCAGCTGAATTGTCACCAGAGTGGAGGAAATTCATTGTTCTTGGTGTATGTGTTGTGAAGAAAGGGTCAAAAATTCACCTGGCTGCAGTCCTGTTCAGATCCATTGCATCAGTGCTGGGTTTGGCTCCATGGATTTGAGACAATGTTGTGTTTTAAGGCTCAGTCTGGAATGTGAGAAAACAGGATGGCAGTGAGGATGGGGATTGGGATGTTCTCACTAGATTAGAAGGTCTAACACGTGGGAGGCATCTTAGAGAAGCAAAAAGAAAGCACACAGGCATCACTTGGTGCCTTGAGGAGCCGCAGTCTCATTTCAGACAGGACAGAAGGAGTGACCAGCTCTCCAAATTTCACTTATTTTATCTAGCTTTGCTCTTCTAGGTTTATATTTTTTAAGGAGGTGCTATATTCTTCTTATTCTTCAACCATCTAGAAGATTTGAGGTGTCTAATTGAGATGAAACAAAGTCACAGAACAAAATACATTTGCAGCAATTATTTAGTCAACTAGATCATTTCAGCTGAAGCATGTGTGTGTCTCAACAGGTTGACTATGGCAGGATATTTCCAGCCTATTATCCTTGTATTCTTTCCTCCCTTAAATCTGAATGTATTTCTGAACTCTTCTTGTGTGACCACTGGCTTTTCTAAAGAACCACTCATAAAATAGATGGGTTTTGTCAATTGGTTTCTCTGTTTCTCTTGCAAAGCTGGTTCTAACGGGGCAGTGGCTGTTGCAGTGTTGGTGGTGGGAGATGCCAGGTGGCAGATGGCTTTTTTTTAGGTGCAGCACCGTGGTCTTGCACAGTGCATGGCTGGGTGACTGCACATCCATCATGACTGAGAAGGAGGAATCTCTCCTAACACATCTCGGGGTATTTCTGTAAGTCTTGTGTCAAAGCTGTTAAACACCTGAAGAAAGGAGAGATTCAAGGATGCAAGAGGCAGGCAATAACAAAAAACCCTCTCTGATCCACTTGCAGAATACACATATTTATTGGAAAAGCACTGATTTTTCCCCCAGCAGACAATACATGTTTGCTGCTGCTTGAAGGCAGCAATACTTTGCTTGCAAACACAAGCTGCCAAAGGAGACTCTGACTTTCATGTCTACAGTTGTAGGACAGCTTCTATCCATGCAAGGGACACTTGACAGGCTTTGGGACAAATCCTGTGCGTCTTGATGGGTTGCATCAGTTGTGTCAGTGGTTGTGGTGTTAAATGCATGATTGTTTGGGAGAACAGGAGGATGTGACAGCAGGAAAACAGCTCTTGACCAGATTAATTTCAGGCAGAAGACAGGGAATGACATGGATAAGCATATCAGCTGAAGACATCACAGTCCTAAGGCCAGAGTTTGGAGAAAGTGAATAGTGACCTGCTTGATTGATCTTTGTTTGAAGTTTAAACTCCCTAAGATGCAAACTGGGAACTCAATGTGAAATTACAGCTCATGAGCTTTCTGTGTGCTCTGGTGCTGGTAGACACACGATCAGGTGGCTTCTCTTCAACCATGTACTCTAATCATTGCTTGTATTTTGGGTTCTAATTTATATTGAAAGGCCATTTCCCCACAAGATATAAGAGCTCAGCTGTCATTTAATATAAAGACTTAGATATTTTCCTTGTGAACAAGGCTATGATGAAGCACAGTTCTCATCTACCCCAGGGGTGTGGTACCTCACAGGGGCTGGCAGCATTCAAATCAGGGGTTGTTGATCTTCCCTGGTGAAATCTGGCTACAAAACATTTAAGATTTTGGCTTCAAGGAGGGATATTTTCAGATCCCTCTCAAACCCCTCTGTTGAGCCAACTTCTGCTTCCAAACAGGCAGCAGTTTCTCCTCACATTAAATAAATTAATTTAGGCATGTCTACCTTGATGACTGCTGGAAATGGGTGCAAAAATTCTTGAATTCCAGGTTTGCCACATCAAGAACGTGCATGAGGGAGTGTTAATGCAGCCAGCATTGGTGAGAGCCAGGAGAACAAATGGTGACTTTAAAGCCTTTGTGGACAGTCCCAGTCCTTTGGCAGAGGGGATGGGGCTGGGTATTGAACCACTTTGTTGGGCCTTATTTGACTGCCAGAGCTGGCTTGGGCACACCAGCCCTGGAGCCTGTGCAGCTGAGGAAGGGCTGGAAGACTTTCACTGATCACAGAACAACAACCTGTTGGTTGGCACATCCTGGATCCAGCAGGGTCCCCTGGGGATCACACACACCCTGCTCGTGTCAGCCAGAGCACAGCCCTGCCAAGCTGCACTGGCTCTGACTCCTGCCAGAGGGCTATGGCACAGAGATTAAATGCCAAAGCCTTTTCTTTCTCTATAGCCAATTAAAGTCAATTAGACCAGTGGTGTGAGCTGGGCACACCGGCACTGGGGTGAAGACAAAACTGTTCTGTGTCCCTTCCACAAGCAGAGCTGAATTGCTCTGTTTTTCCCCCAGAATGGCTCAAGCTAAGGGAAGAGGCACTAGATAGTGAGGAGAAGCATTTCAGTGAGAAAAAAAATCAGTCCTCACTAAATCCATATCCCATCTCCTCAAAGCTTGCTTACTGCCAGCTCCCTAATTTATGTAAACTGGTCGGCAGAGCTGAATTAAAACCTACAATTAGCAATCCAGGAGGGCACGGTGGTAATTCAGACAGATGTGCCACTTAAAAATATTTACATAAATCTTGCAGGATAACCAGCACTCCCAGAGGGAGCCATCAGGCGAGGCTCTGGCACGTCCCCCAGCACAGCTCCACTGCCCCAGGCTGCAGAGCCCCACCGTGGCTTAGATTTGCCAAAGACTGCAACCACAGCTGCAGCTCCTGGGACCAAAAAGTGCAAAGACTTAAAGAAGTTATCAGGAGCCTGAATGTTACCTGATGTTTTTCTCAGAAAGATGCTCTGGGGTTTGCTTGAAGCTGCTCAGAAACCTCACACCCATCATAACCAGCCAAGAAATCCTCATTCCTTGCTGCACCATAAGCTCATTGGCAAGCACTCTCCCCACACATACTGATAAGGACTTGCTGAGCCTAAATTCCATGAGAAGTCCATGACATGGAGAGCAGCTTGGCTCAGTGGTGAGAGCAGGAGGAATGGGATCTGGTTTTTGGTGGCCATGCAAAGGGCTGGGGGCTGCTTCTTAATTCACTTTGTTGCTTGTAAGGGCCAGTACAATCCAGCATTTTTTTCCTGGAGAATTTAGAGGTTATTTGCACTTTTTAGAATTTGGGATTATGGACCAGACTAGAAAGCTTTCACTCTGCTTTCACTGAGGGCTTGGCTTCCACTTCTGTTTTAATCAGCTTGTGACAGCAGTGGGCTTTTATTAGAAAGCATGAAGAGTTTAGGGACAAATTTTTAATTTTCCAAGATCCATTGCTGTTATAGTGCAAATCCAATGCTGTTATACACAGCCTCAGCTGTCCTCCAGTGCAACTCAGACATGAAGGAAGTCCTTGTGGATGGGTGCTGGGTTCCATTTGTGGACCTCTCCCTCTGGTGCAGCCCCTCTTTATCTCCCAAATGCAATGCAAGAGATAAACTACCTTTGGAAAGTAGCACTTCCTGTGTGTTCAGATGCTCTGATTTAGGGGTTTTATCTGCAATTTCAGCTGCAGGTAAAGGATGGCTTGAAAGGAATTGTGTAGGTGGTGCTGGGATGTCAGGAGGGGTCATGGGCTTTCTCAGGAGGGTTTAGGAGCCAACAAACACAATCTGCCCAAGCATTCCAGAGCTGGGAAAAGCACTGGTAGCACTCAGTTGTAAAATGGGGCCAGTTCACACAGATGGTGAAGACAGCCGTGCTGGTTTAAATCCACAGAAAACCAGTGACTAAATTGGCTCAGGCACAGCCCTGGTAGAACCAGGAAAAACTGTTCACAGATGTCAATTTATGGAGATAAGCTTTTTTTTCCCTGCACCACTGCCCTGGCTACAGATAATCACCATTTTCCACCTTTCCAGCTGCATGAGTTCACATATAAAGTAAGGAAATTTCAGCCTGGAAAATGCAAAGGAAATTTTGAAGCTATTTCTTTGATATTCTCTTGCTGCTCTCACTGTATTTCCTGCTCCCTTACTGGTAGCCAACAGCTCCTCTGGCTTTGGCTCTGGCATTGACATGTATTTCAAGATGATTGCAAAACCCAGTGAATTTTTCTCAAATATTTATGGGAACACACAGAATGCTCACAGCAACAGATGAAAGACTGAGTACCAGATTCACTTGTTTATTAGCAAAATATAAAAAAAAAAAAAGGGAAAAGTGATTGCCCTGTTTTTGTATTGTATCTATGGCTTGCTCAAAAATGTTCCAAATTTGAATATACTTCCATTTAAAAATGGATATAATTTACACCAAGGTTGATTCGTCTGCTGGCCTTGGTGGCTGGAATATTCCAGCAATGGGTTTGCTTTGTTTCAGCACAATAGAAGTTGAAAAAAAATACTGTAGATGAGTTTTAACATTGCAGCTTTTATGTGGAACATGAAAGCTCACTAGTTTAATACAAAGTCATTACTGCAGTTAAAACCATTAAGTTAATTAATATGGACATTTATTACTACCAATAAAAGATAATATCAGGGGATTTATAGAAACAATATATCTGTATATTCTTCCCCCTAAAGTCTCCAGGAAGACAGGACTTTCAGTGGGGCGGAATATATTCTAATGGCACCTGTTCCTGGGGCTGCCACCAAGGTAGGTCAAGGGGAACACTTGCAGCAGAGCCATTAAGATAACCCTGGCCCCGAGAGCGCCAGGGCTCGCAAAATAAATCCTCCAACCTTGATGATTATTACAGGTTGAAGGCAGCAGCAAGTCCCTTGGTCCTGCCAAGCTTTAAGTGGTAGAATAACCTGTTTCTTTTATCAGCAGCAACCCTTCCACTGCTCAGCGTGGGGACAGAGTCAGCTCCCGTCCTCACACATGAAGGTAGCCCTGTCCTCAGCTTTTTAGCCTTTAGAGGAAAGTCAGCAAACCCTCTGCTTTCACCCCCTCACCTCCCCAGCTCTTCAGAGCTGAAAAACCTCAACTTGTCCCTGACTGCTCTTGGTCATTTCCTCGTACTGATGCCGGATAACAGTTGGGAGACGCCGTAATTTAATAAAGCTTTGGAAATGTAGACAACTGCAGAGTGTGATAGAGGGGCTGTATCAATCACCATAATGACAGACATTAGCAGAGTGCCAAGTGTTTTGGTCTCAACAGATCTGTCACCGGTTGCAGGCGGCAGTTGTACGTACAGGTCTGGGCATCGGCCGCTCTCGCTCGCTGCTGTCTGCAAAGCTGTCACTTGGAGAGGAGATTTATTGGGCTGGGACATGTGATTTATGTCAGACGGCTTCAGCTCTGCTAACTCGTGTGCCACAATGGTAGTTAACAAGCAATTAAAATCTTTGGTCTGTCGTGCTGGGAGCTACATCGCAGCTCCCCGAAATCAGCATTCAGCATTATCCCCTCTTAAAAATCCTCCTTTTGCAGGCTGGGGGGAATTTAAGGAGTGCCTTCGCTGGCACAGATAGTTTCTTCATCTGCTTAAGATGGTGTGAATTGGTTCTTAGGGAGGGTATTTTTAATTCTGGCTTTCTCTAGGTCCACTTGTTCCACAGTTGGGCTGTGGAAATCTCTTGCTGGTTATCTGCCACTCTGTGTGTCTGCTCCTGTAGGCTGTAGCCAGTGGGGAAGCACCAGCAAATAGAATCACAACACATCCAATCATGGAATGGCTTAGGCTGGAAGTGAACCTCGGAGTTCAAGTGGTTCCAAACCCCTGCCATGAGCAGGAACATTCTTCCACTAGAATGACCCAAACAAACAGCACTTGCTGTAATCCTCTCTGCCAGAGAAGCTCCTCCAGAACCCCTTTCTTTGGGCTCTTCCCACTCCCCAAGCTGCTGAGCTGGTGGCTCCTGGTGGTGCTCACACACCCAAACTTCTGCTGGCAATTTATCCTGAGACCAACCTGGCAAAAACCTGGTGCAACAACACCTGGATATAAAAAGCACATTTCATGGAGCAAAAATGGCTTTGTGTTTGGCACTGCTGCCATCCCAACACCAGCCCCTGCTGGTGAGTGGCACCAACATTTCGGCCACCTCTGAACCCACCGTCAGGGCAGGGAGCCCAGGTCAAAGTGCTTGGACTGAAATGCATCCAGACTCACTGGTGAGCCCCTCTGCTGTGCTGCCTGCACCAAACTCCCTAAGTCAGACAGCACTTTGGTGCTAATTAGCCTCATTGCACACACACGGCGCTCTGCCCTGAGTGATGCAGCCTTAATTACTAATGACAGGGATGGGGTTTTTTTGTCCTTCTGTTACAAGCACTGGTGATAGTGAATACACACCTCGGTGGGTATTTTCATCCACTGGACACTGCAATTCTTTCCCCCCACCCCGTTCTGTTCTGTGGTGTTTGAGCCACTATTTCAGAGATCAGATTTTTTCCCCGTTACAAAATGGGTACATGAGGCCATGCCAGTTTTTTGTGGGGAGATGATCCACTCTCTGATACATAGTACATACTTAAATCCCCTTTTCCCTTATGTACAAATCTCAGTCCATATTGGAAATAAAACATTTGTGTTTCTGAACTTTTCAATCTGTTAAAATCACAGGGAAATTTTACAGACAAGTGACTGCCCAGTGCAGCCATCAGGAAATGCTGTGTCTCACTTCTCAACCAATAACCACAGCTTTAGTACTTTTGCCAGCACTTTGTCCTTCAGGGATGATGTTCCTATATGGCAGGTGAATATCTGACACTTAAAACCCCCCAAGGCCCTCCCCTAAGGCTTTTTCCTGCTATAGCCACTCATGGTCTGTGTGGTGCTGCAGGAGGGCAAACCCCAGTGAGTGCTTAACTCAGAGTTTTGGCTCCAGCCCAGCTTTGCTAGAATTCAGACAGGCTTTCCTGGTACTTGCAGTTTTCTTGGCTGTTTTTCCCTCTCCCACCACCCCAGAGGATGGATTCCTCCCACCCTAACAAGCCAGGAAACCCCCAGGGAGCAGGCTAATGAGCTGTTGGGAGGGGTTTGTGCCTTTTTGTATAAGATTGGTACAACAAATCTACTTCTTCTCTTCTAAAATAGTGACTGTTTTTCTCCTTTTCAAGGCAAAAACTGTATCTACCCTTCTGACTAATCTTCATACCATGAGGCTGAAGAGTCTGATCCTTTAGGCACAGGACCCGGGTGTGAAGTCCCAGGTAAACCCAGGATTACAGCCAGGATCCCAACCCAGCACTGAGCTGTGCAGCCTGTCTCACACATCATCTTGGGAAGGGGACATGTTTCCTGAAATTAAAGCAAAAAAAAATATATCCAAGGAACTATACAAACCCTCTGGAGAAACTTCTGCTGAGCAAAGGTGATCCGTGCTGACATTGAGAATTGTTTGATTTACAATAACAGGGAGATAATATTTTGCTAAGCCTCCCTGTAATACAATGTGTGTCATTTTAAATTTCCCATTACACTGAGCAATCTAATAAATAAATGCCCCAGCTGCAATAAACATGAATCATGCAGTGTGGAGAAGCTCTCAGCAGCCCTGGAACACATATCTTCTTCCTAATGGTCTTTGGAAGTCACCGATTAATTTGACTTTGAGCTGAGTGTTTCTGGAGCAGAGGAGCCTGGCTACTGCCAGGCAAGTGCCTGCAAGATGCTGGGTCAAACTCTGACGAGATTTAGTGACAAATCAGATTTGCAAATTAGGGCTGTGCTGCTCTGTAAAGGATACAGCTCAAGCCCGGTGATTAGCAAGTATATGGTCAAATAGAATTGACTACTGAGGTTTTTTCAGGGTTTTTTTCCATGTTGGAAAACAAAAGTAGTTGTTTTACATCCTGCAGCAGTGAAAGCCACCTTCTGAGAACAAGAAGTTTGTGTCATTTGTCCCCTAATTTCTGCTGTTAATCTTTCACTGGATTATGTGCACGTGAAGGTATTTTAGTTATCTCCTGCCTTCATGCCAATATATGTTAGAATTTGGGATGGAATTTAATATGAGTAATGTTAGGGGAAACAGGTCAGGGTTTCAGATTAACACCAATAACCATAATGAGAACAGATGCTTATATCCATCTGGAATGTAGATTTAATATGTTAAATTCATAGCTGAGTCCATGAAATGCAATCATCAGATGTTTACTGGTCCCAATTTAATGAGCGATTTTGGATTAAACAGGGGCCAAACAACAGGCCACCAATCTATATTAAATCTCTGCAAAATGAAAATTGCAAAGATTTACTTAGGGTCATTACACAAGAAAATTTAATCACAACCTCATCCATAATGTCACATCATCATCAGACTGATAATTGAAATGCCATGTGAGGGATTATGAATAACCCTCTGTTTATGAAGATAGCTTTCTGATTATCTCTATGTCCTGTGAGTAACATAAAATATGATTTGTATTAACGTACATGGGCCTTGCCTAGAAGAAACCCACTGGGGATCTGCAGAAAAAAGTCTGAATGTTTTTACCTTCACTCTTCCTGACAGGAGATGTTGTTGAATAACATTATTGCCACAATTTTAAAGCTGCATGATGAGGTGAAGCCTTGAATACAGACTCAGGCTGTGTTTATGGCATCAGAGGGAGACAGAGCTTGCAACATCCCTGCAGCTGGGTGGGTGCTTATAAAGTATTCAGCACGTGATTTTAGTAAGCAAACATTGATTTGTCTAGAATCAATATTAATTTTTCAGACTGTATGTTCTCTTGGACAAGAAATGTATCTTCCAGTATTTACCAAACACCTAAGTACACTTGGGATGCTAATAAGAACACACTTTTGATTTTGGCATGTTGCAAAATACTAAACTCTTGGATAGCTGACAATTACATAATGGTGCGTTGTAATGGATTATACAACAGACTCCAGAGAGCCAAATTTCTAACAGCACTTTGGTGTCAATATTTCATCTGAATATTTATACAGCGTGTGTGTAAAACCCTCTGCTCCAGCCCTGAAGGTGAATGCTCAGCTGAGATAACCCAGGAACCACACAAGTGAGTAAAAGGCGCCTTTTGAGAACCAGTGCATGTGCTGCTGACACACCTGGGTTTCTACGACGCTTTGCTCCCAGATTTTCCTACCTACACAGTCCAGCCACTCAGGAGGTGACGCCCTACTCTGAGCTCCCCGCTGTCCCTGGGTGTGTCAGCTCCTCCCTGTGTGATGGCACTGTGGCACCAACCCACCAGGGTGCTGGAGATGACCCAGACACTGTTAGCAGAACAGTAAGTGCCCAGCAGAGCAGTTGGGTGTCTTAATCTCTGCCCCACAGCTGAGATCTCAATTTCAGTAACTAAACTAAGCTCCCTCCTGCCAAACCCAGGGCAGGAGAAGGGATTAACTGAGCAGCTCATCCCCAAAAATGTGGCTGCCTCCTCCTCCAGTTGCCTGAGCTCAGTCTGAACCTGCCCCACACCCTGGGGATCCAGCTCTGTTTGCAGCAAGATCAGAAGGCACATGGGAATGTGTCTTTTCCCTGTCCAGGGCTGCATTGTGTGTCACCTCATTGTCAGTGATGCAAAACTGCTCACATCTGATGTGTTTTAATTGCCCTGCATAGGAATTAATTAGCCCCTTGGCCAAGGAACAATTAAATGCCAGCTCAGGAGCAAGAAAAGCCAAACTGAATAAAATCCTGAGTTTCCTGCCTGTCAGACAGAAGCCAAGAGTCCCTGACATGGGAATCTTGCATCCAAAGTGGAACGTGGTGCCCACTGTGGAGCATCCAGACAGCTGGATGTCCCAAGCAAAAGTTTCGATCATTCCCACATCACACTTATTCACCCCAATTTTAAGCAGCTCTAGCCTCCTCCATGCCCACATGGCTAAGGTTTCCAGTGGATGTCAACTCATGTTGAGCTTAACAGGCTCTGAAAAACTTCTGCATTTACTTTTAGCTATGCCAGTCTGGGAATTATATGCCCTGCTGTAAATAATTTGTTACCAAGAAAATTTGTGCTTCTTTCTGACTGCAGCAGGGATCAGGCAGCCAGAAGTAGAAGGAGGCAGATTTTTGGCTTTAATACATAACAAATGCAATTAAATGCAGATAAACATGTAAGGCACATCCCTCCATGGACCAAAGTAAGAAAAGATGTTATTTTAAATGAAATCCTTGTGATATTTCTGGCTGTCCAACCACTGAAACACCAAGGGGAAAAATCCCACGTGAGTGGAATTTTACTCAGGATGCCACATATCCAATGAAATGCACATTTAGCAGGCTCAGCCAGTGTTCCATCCCCCAGACACCTTCTCTCCCACGGGCTGATCCATACGAGTGTCTCAGAGCATCGTTGCACTGCCAGGCAGTGCTTTGCTCCACTGGCAGATGTCCCCCTGTGACATTTAAACCCCGAGGTTCTAATCCTGCAATTACCCATTAGGGAGACCATTATGCAGGTACCAACAGAGCCATCCCAGGGAGAGGATGGTGGCTTTGGTGGGTCCTTTCCTCTTTCCCAGCCCCAGGATGTCTCACTGAGCTCCTGCAGGCAGAAGGTGCTGGAGCAGGTTCAGCTCTGCGGTGATGACAGGACGCTGTCGGCTCCTCTTTCATGGAACAGTTGGGCTGATTGTTGCCTTCCTATTACCGAGGGTAAGAAAATAATGAGTCATTATTAATGGGTGCTGGCACATGGGCAGAGCTCTGAGGTGCTGGGGGAGGGCCCAGTGCCACCCTGGCACAAGGACACAGACACGCGCCGGAGCGTGGGTCTCGCGCAGCCATGGGAAAGGGGAAATGCAAATCCTGGGATGGGGACAAAGCTCCTGGTGTGTAACGGGGCTGACATGGCAGAATGCTTTCCTGAATCCCATCCTGTAAAAGCCCTCATCTGAAGGTGACAGCAGCCACCAAATGGAGGTGTTAAAGAGAACTGACGCATCCGATAAACTCCAGCTGTCGCCTCCAGTCAGCGTCTCTTCTCCTTCCCCTGCCTGGGCCTCTTCTCTTGGCTAATAGCCCTAATGATTAAGATTGAAAACAGTTTTTTCTTCTTTTGCTTTCAGCCTCAAAGGTTGATCTTTGGTTATTTTCCCTTTTCCTCTTTAACAGTCATATTTCTCAAAGAAGAGGCAACTGAAACCCAGAAAAAGTCAATGGTTTGCTGCTGGACCTGTTTTTCACTAGGAAAATTGTAACAGACCTTTAGGATGCTTTTCTGTAAGCCCCAGCTAAACGCTGCTCCAGACCCTGTGCTCAGTACTTTCCTTTTTCCTCTCCCAACTCCTGTTTAAGAGATCAGACTTGAAGCTTTTTTTTTCTTGCTGCAAGAAGTCTTATAAAACAGATCAGAGGACTCCAACCCAAAGACTCTGAGGTCACACTCAGGTCACATAATTTAGTCTGAAACAGATTACTTTTGTTTCTTTTCTGGTTGAAAGTTCAGTGAGGTGATGAAGGGTGATCTGCAAACTACTGTGAACTACTACAGTGGCCAAAATGTAATTGAATTGAGTGTATTTTTAAAAAATTGTTTCATAGGGTGATTTTCTCATAGCTTAACCTTAGCCAAGGGAAAGGTGAGTCTGCAAAGAAAATCAGCAAAGAGTTAAAGGATGCTGCAGAAGCATTGGTTGCCAGTTCAGGATACAAATACACTACCCATTAATCAGAGCTAAAAGTGGTGTTCCTTGGTGGGGAATAAGGGTTGTTGTGCAACAATTCTGAGTTGAGGTGAAAAGATTTGAGATCCCACCCCTGTACCCAATTTATATATATATATAGGCACTGATCAATCCATCACTATAGCTCAGGATGCTGTTCTGTGCAGAGAAATAAAAATCTTCTAAATTAATTTCTACTCCTGTCTCAGAGGCACTGTGGAAAATTACCCAATGGTGAAGAATGTCACTTAGTAACATCACATTCTGCCCAAGCAAAATGGTTGAAGAATTAATGTAAATAACCCACAATATTTTGCTTTACATCTCCACCATCAGCTAGAAATCTCATAAAGAGAATGAAGCAATGAGAAAATGCAGATCTGATCCCTTGATGTTTTGGGGTTTTTTTCAGTCATGGCTATTTTGAAAGAAATTCTCTGCTTACTTACACGAACAACACACAGAAAAGAGTTAAAAGTGGCACATTATCTTTCCAGTGACATATTTAGCCAGTTATTCAGGCTATAATGAAGCTGTGTAATGAAGTCAATGTCCTTGAAAGTTCTTCATCAATTTTTTTCTCATCTGTCAGCATATCCACTTGCCGACACAATATTAATTAAACACAACATTTCCTGGAGTGTTGAAGTGAAGTCCCATCACTGATAATGAACAGGTTTAGGAGAGTCACATCCCAACAAAATTACTTTTTAAACCAGCCTTATTAAGCAGAAAATTAGACCTAAATCACCCTACAACATCCTCATTAAAAGCCACTGATCCTTGGCTGCTTCTATGTTCTAACATCTTTAATTAGCAAACTGCTAGTCTATCTGCCATGATAAATGCTATTAATCTTACCTTTCATTTGCTTTCTCTTAACCTATCGTTTGCCCACTTCAGGGAGACACAGGCTTCCACCAGGACTCGTTTTACTGTGTTTAATGTCCTTGTAAGGATGAAAAATGGGGCAGTCACGGGTTAAACACGATGACTCTCTCCACCCTCGCTCCATCACTGAATTTCAGAATTTGCAGCTATCTCACATGGCAGACTTGCTGTGTTTGAGGGGAAATTAAGAGCATTTTCCAGTGGATATGTATGGAATACTGTTGTCAAACCTTGGTAGTAAATCACAGTGCAACTGCAGTTCAGTGCCCTCTCTGCTGCCCTGCTTTAACCATGGAAGAGTTATGGACATCAATTAAAAAAACCTTCTGGGTGTCTGTGAAGGCTCCACCCAGGGGAAAGAAAAGCTTTAAAAAACACGATTGCATTTTAGAATTGTAGCTACTAAATCTACAACCTTTGAGGAGCCTTTACAAAGCGTGACAGCTTCACAGCCTCCTTAACATTTGTTCACAGAAGCTCCAGAATACATCAGGACAAATAACACACTGCATCAGGCCACTTTCACATGGCATTAGTCAGAGGCAAGTGCACAGTGCAATGCCATACTATGCATTTCAGAAATGCATTGCTGTTTGCTGTGTTCTCAGGTGCAAAATGCCATCTTGGATGTGCACTGCTTTTTTCCCAGTTTATAGCTGTGGAATTGGGACTTTTCTCTCTGTTCATTTTGGCTGATTTTTGCAGTGTGTCTGAGCATCATCTTCTTACAGCAAATAACATCAACCATGTTCAGTTCGCAGCTCCTGGGCAACAGAGAAGTACAAATTTAACCCCCCTCAAATATCTTGTGATAAATTCAGGTTGCCTGAGGGTCAGTCTCTTCACCCAAGTAACAAGTGATAGGACAAGAGGAAACGGCCTCAAGTTGTGCCAGGGGAGGTTTAGATTGGGTATTAGGAAAAACTTCCTCACAGAAAGGGTTGTTAAGCCCTGGCAAGGGCTGCCCAGGGCAGTGGTGGAGTCACCACCCCGGAGGGATTTAAAAATGTGGTACTTTGTTCATGTGGTTTAGTGGTGGGCTTGGCAGTGCTGGGTTAATGGTTGGATTATGATCCTAGAGGGCTTTTCCAGCCTAAGCTATTCTAGGACTCTGTGACTCAGTGGATCTTTCTAATGGGCTTGTGAGAGAGGCTCTGCCCTGGCTGAACACTCCAAGTCCCAGAGGCAGACACTGTCCACAACCTTCAACTTTCAGAGCTTAACTCTGATATTTGTCAGCATAATTCACTCCATGTGCCCCTATTCATTTATCTCTTTCATTGTTATCATCCCATATTATTTAGTGACCAGACTTGCCTCCCACAGATACAAACACTTTCCCTTGGCAGCCTTAATGAAAACTGCTTTTAATTTCACATTGCCCTGGGTTATTCTGGCTGCTGATGGGCTGCTTCTTATTGGGGACAGATTATTCTAACTGCTAGGAAACCACGACCTTTTAAGATTTCATTTCAAGTCCTAATTCTAGCACTAGGCTGTAAGGCAGGGGCTCCTCTCACTGTGCTCCTGTCCCTGAAAACCAGGCATCTATTCTGAGCAATCTGTGCAGCTTCTGCACTCAATGCCAAGAGATAAGCATCCCCAGAAGGCGACTTGTCCACCTCTTCTACAGTGACATGAATTACCCTTGGGAAGCTGTTATCTATTATTCCTCAGGATGGAGACAGCCCAGGCTTAATTAGTTGTCTGACTTTTAGATGTTGAGTTAGGTACAATAATCTGACTCCCAGTGATTTTTTTTTCTCTTTTTTTTTTCATTCTGGAGCAGATGAGTCATGATTCATATGCAAGGATTGTACTTGTGAAGCTGTGCTTTTCTAATGAAACCCTTCTCTCACCCCCAATATGTTTCCATTATCTTGCCATCAGGAAATAATTTTTTCTCCTGCACATGAAGACACATGATATGCTCATTTACCCACACACGTGCAAAACCAGATTATCTACTCCATAAATTAGTTAAAAGATTTTCTCAGAGAAAATGAAGAGGAAAGACATGTAATTTCCACTTTTCAGCTCCTGAATGAATGAAGACACTTTGTCTGCTGTGCACATGACTGTTTAGACAGACACTAGAAATCAAGATTTCTGAATTGTGATGACCAAGTTTATGTGAAAAGAGCTTCTCCAATCCACCCCAAGTTATTAATGTTTTTACCTCAAAATCAATGTCCACTGTGTTGGAGGTTTTTCATGTTTGGCTTAAACTCCAGCATCCCCTGTCTCCAAATTTGGGGTATGCTGCTCCTGAATTTTAACAGCTGGACCAAATGAAACCCCAAACTCGGGGTAAAACCACATCTCAATGGAAATTGAGATCAGAATAAACTTCAGTTCTAACTCAAAGAGAGTGTTTCAGGCCAGCAGCTGGGATAATGTGGTGAATGAATCATAGGTCAGTGCAGAAAACTGGCTGAAAGTAATTAGAGAGTCATCAGAATATTTGTGATGAAATAAATATCAGCCTTGGCCATGATGGGATGGGTTCTGGGGCATTGCTGCCTGAGCAGATACCCCTCACATTACTGCCAGGATGAGACACTCTGTGCTGGCCAAGTCCCAACAAAACCCTAGCCCAGAGCCCCTTAGAGCTTTCAGAAGTTCTTAGATTACATTAAAGTGAAAAAATGGGTGTTATTCCTATTGCAGGACCTGATGGGAATGACACTCCAGTGCAAATGAGCAGAGACACACCTTTTTGTCTGGGCTGAATAAAATTTTTTCCATGCCTTAGTTTGATCACTTAGGTTGTCTCCTTTTAACTGGAGCACTCCTCATGTCAGTTCCATTAATGCTATTAGGTAGATGAAAATAGTTTTTTATTCCAGACAACTAGACCCAGCCATTAAGAGTGTTTCAGCCAGCAGAACTCTATGTGTGTGTGTGTTGAGGTGTTACACAGGAAATCATAGCAATAGCAAGGGCCAGGGAGTAGAAATGAAATATCAGAATCTGCCCAAATAATGCTGATCACAAAAAGTGAATTTCATGATGCTGACATGAGAAGATTCTCTGAAGCTGGGAGAGTGATGCTGGTGCAAAATAAGTGTCAGAAATGGGTTAACTCCATGGCATGAGAACCAAAATCTGGGTGTCAGACTGGGCGGGAAATTATGGATGTGCACCATGGGGCTGGTTCAAAACCAGAGGCTAAGGAGGGATGTGACTACATGAATAAAAAAATCCCTGTTAGAAGTGCCTGTTTCCCTCGCAAAAAGAAAACCAAGGAGTTGCTCAGCCAGTGATAGCACCTCCTCCTCCCACTGTGTACCAGCCCTGCTTCCTTCCTGGGGTGAGCAGCTTTGTGCAGGGCTCTCTCTGGAGCTGAGCCTGTGGCTCAAGCAGTGACAGAGACGCAGAGAAAGCAGCAAAGGACAGCCCGGCGATGACACTTCACGTTACAGACTGGTGCTTTCCCAGAGCCACGATCCAGGCTGGAATCTTTGCAGGGCAGGAAGAGAAGGGCAGGACACGGGAGCTCAGAGAACCAGAAAGATGCTTTTGGCAGCGAGGGCAAGTTTCTGTAGCAAAGCATTTCATAAACTCTGGCCCAGATTCTCCCCTATGACTTGACCGGGCCGAGCACAGGACGAGGATTGGAGAACAAAGATGGCTTGAAGCCACCTTTCTGCTTCTCCACTCCCGAGCAGCTGGGGACTGGCTGGTCCCCAGGGTAGGTTCAAGTCGCCTCAGGCTGTTGTAGCAGCAGGAGACTGCTAGAAAATAGCCAAGATGTAGCTATCCCTCCTTTCCAATTGGCCGTCACCGCTCCAGAAGGAACCAGGAGGTGACTTGGGTGACACCACTGCCACAACAGAGGGTTGATCTTCCCAGGGACCCCGAGCGTGAGGAGGGAGAGAGAAATGTCAGCACGGATGCTGCTGGGGAGGCAGAGCAATGTGTGGCTTATCCAGGGAAGCAGGAAGCACAGATCATCTAAATTCAGATCTGGTGAGCCACTCACTCCAGTCCCTGTGTGTCCACGGGCACATGCCTTGATCTTTTCTGTGCCTCAGGGCAAGGCAACTGGAGAAGGAAGTTGAAAGCAACAGAATTTCACTGAAATGATCAGATACCGCTTCCAAATTGGATTTAACTCTAAAAACCAAAACAAAGTAAATATCTACAGGCACACACACTCAATGTGGTCAAAAATTATTTTATCATGTATTTATATAGGAATAAGTCTGTCTGCAGGTTGGATCAGAAACCCACCAAGGGCAGAAACATTTACAGGGGAGAGAATTTGCAAGGACAAGAACAAGCAGTTGGAAACAAAAAGAAAAGGAAAAGCTCTTGCCTGCCAGGGAATTTTGGGTTTGCTTCTGGTGAAATAAAATATAAGACCAACCCCAAGAACCTACACTGGATTTAAACAGCAGAGAGAAGGTGCTCTTTGTGCATTGCTTACCCTCTAAAAAGGGTTTTTGTGGACTGCTACAAGTAAGCACCTGAAAAAGGAGTCAAGTCAGACAGGAATGAGCTCTCCTGTGTTGTGCAATCTCCAAGTACCAAGATTATTCTATACAGTGCCACATCCAATTGCAACAGGAACCGTTAGGAGTAATAGAGCTCCTGTAACTAAAGTGTTTTCTGTCCTCAAATCTTCCAGGAAACTGACTGAGGCACAAGAGGGAAAAAGCCGAGGGGAGAAAACTTGTTAGAAGTAAAATTGTATTTTCTTGGACATTGGAAAGGATGTAAAACTGAGCCAGAGGCCTCTAAGTCAGCAGCCATTTTAACATTTTGCAAGAGATTTTCATCTTTTTCCCCTACAGCCTCAGTTCTGCTGTAAACACTGAGTGCACCCACTATGGCTGTCAGCTGGGGAGTTTGCTTTACACTGAAGCTGCCAGGAGATAAAAAATACTTAAGATAATGTAATTCTCAAATGGAAGGCATAAGGATTTCTTCATGACATCTGTGTGAAGAGCGCAAGACATGAGATTTACTTTCAGCAAATCAATAAAAATAGGACGGATGCATTCGGAAATCAGGGAAAGCAAAGGTATGCTGGTTCTCTGTCACTCTCACTGCAAAGCTGCCAGTGGCACAATGGGAAACCAACACCCTGTACTGTCCCAAAACATCACTTCTTTTTATTAAGGATAAAATAAAAGGATGAAAAATATTATTCATGAGTTTGTTGGCTTGAACAAGCCAAAGCAATTTTTCAGGAGACCAGTGGTTTTCATGCAATGGCACTGCCTGTGCTATAGCGAAATGATGTTGTACAAAGTTTCATGAAAACATAATAAAACCATGCCGGTAAAGCAACCAAAAAATGACAGAAAAAAAGACACAGAAGGTAAATAAATTGTAGGAACGCTCATTCATGCAGGCACATGTGAAGACACCACACATATGCATCAACATATGCATTTTACACTGACAAACATGCCCACACACCCAACCACATTTACCAGCACAACCTAATTTTGAAAGTGTTTTCTTCAACAATCGAATGGGTGCCCTTTGCTTGAAGGCAAACACAAGCACAATAAATCCCTTACTGGTAGCACTGAGGAGGAAGCATTACTGCAGACTCTGGAAAAGTTCAGCACTGGTAAATTCTGATGAACACCATTACTGTGATTACTGCTGGGGCACAGATATGCCCGCCTCATTGTCATTTCTTATACTACATCAAGCACAGGCTGGTGGGGACCTAGTGCTGCTGTCGCCCAACTGAATGTGACCTTTTTTGGGTGACCGCGCTGCGGTGGGGGTTTTCCTCCTCCTCCTCTGGGAAAGCGTGATTTAAAAAAAAAAAAAGAAAAAAAAATGCAGACCAGAGGATGCAACGTAAGGTTTTAATAAGCCCAGAAATTAAATAGATGAGCTTTTCACTTTTAAATGTCAGCGTTGTGGCTTCCCTGTCATTCGCGGGAGGAAAGGGAAGGGGCTAAATATCCTGGGATGTGGGGAGTTTTAAAGTGCGTAATGATGGCGATAAAAATCCATAATGTCAGTTGCCTTGTGGCAATCAACAACCATTTCACATTATGCTTGCATCTTAAGGTTTGCGGCCAAACAACAGATTTGCCTGTGTCTCATTAAAATAACGAATGCAGTCCGAATGGATCTGCAATGATTCACTGTACGTCACACTAAATCACAGCGCTCTTTGGAGCCAACTGACTATGGCCTCATTACTTTAGACAAAAGTGGGCTTGGAGGAAAAGCTGGGGTGATGTTTTTTTGCTCAGCCATGTTTTTCCCTTTGAAATACTTAAGGCAAAAGAGCAGATAGGTTTTTTTTTCCCATTGGTAGCCGAGGAAGGTTGGGTTATATTCATAGTACAATTCCGTATCGATACACACAAACACACAAAACATCAATGTTAGCGTGGGGGAAGAGGAACTGAGCAAACACAAATGGCATTAACGGAGCAGATTTTAATGAACTTGAATCACTGATGAATTGGAAGACTTAAAAATTAAAATAAGCTGTTAAATAATTTAAATATAGATATATTTGAGCTGCTTCACCAGGGCAAGGAGTTTGAAAAGCAGCAGGCTCCTCTCCTCTGTGTTGTAAGACCTTAAGTACTTGTGGTTTGTCTTCTACAAGTCTTTGTTCTGCAAATTTCACTGCCTTAAGATAGCAAAAAAAATAAACTCCTTTATTTTCACCCTGAATTTACTTGGCTAAATATCCCTCTACATTAGTTAATTGTAATGCTAATACTTAAGATTAATCTGTTTAGCCTTAAAGAAATATGAGGATTATGCTCAAAACTCTTCAGTGTTTTAGGAATAAACATTAACTCAAATTTTACTATTGTGAAGTACAGCTAAGACTACTTAAAAATTAAATTGATAATTTAAAAACTATATGTATTCATAAATACAAATAGAAATAAGAATTCGGGGTAATGGCCAAAAGAATTAAAGTGGATTTTGATTATGAAAAGATTATATAAAGTCCTTGGTGAAAATCCTACCTCAAAATATCTGAAAGAATGGCAAAGATCTCAAATGTACTATTGGTTTTGATAATTGGTTCCATTTTCTCTTATGCACATATACTTTATTGTAAAGAGAAAGTGCTCAATATCAAGCTATTTTCCCACAAAAACCACATGCAAATGTATTTCTAATCTGACCACAAAATATGTTACATACCCATTTAGGTATTTCTTATTTCAGGTACGAGAAAAACCACCTGAGAAACATTCATAGAATGACTGATTTACATGTTATAAATCCCTGAAATTTTCATCTCCCTTTGAATGGAATGCCAAAGGGGATTAAAGACTAAAGACATATCACAAACAAATTTACATTATTAAAATTACTGTAATCAAGAGTCTTTTCTAGCCTTAATCAGGATTAGTGAAAACAAACCCCCCCCAACTTTTCTACTGTGCAATACTAATCAAAATCCTATCAAATGACAGAGAACAATATAAAAGCAGTTTTGAAAATTGAAAATATTGGTTGGTGTATTTTAGCATTCTTCAGAAGCACTTTCACTGATTCAGATCAAAGCAATGACTTCACTGCTGGTAACTCACATGGCAACAAACAAGCAGAGGTAAAACAAATTCCAGTGACGCTGCAGTGTCCAACCTCTTGTTTTCAAGAGTACACTCAAGGAACACACTTGATGAGCACAATGCTGTGGAAGTGAAACATGGAATGCTGGGTTTTGTTCTCCTAAATTGTAAACTAAATAATTCCAGCTGTGGCAAACTGGGCTGGAAACTTGCTACCTGTGAGGACTCAGCCTGGCGGGACGTGCCGCGACTCTCGCTGCCGATGTGCAGGTTCAGGCTGAAAAGCCACGAAAGCTTTTAAGTGAGGGGTTTATCCACCATGCCCTACACTTTACACATGCTACAAGGCTGATATAATAAAGGTATAAAGCTTGTACACATTTTTCTGGGCCTCTGAAGCCTCTTAAAGGTGGCTTGTTGGGTCAGAAAGCACCGCTGTGCCCGAGTGCCAAGCCCTGTCTTGCTGTCACCATTATCACCAAGGCTGCCAGTTTGCAAAACTGCACCAGGGTTGGGCCCTACATTCATTTCACCCTGAAAAATGTCTAATGCTCTTATAAAATGGAAATTATAGAAATGTATATGTAAAGATCAATACCATAAAAATTATCTGAGGACAGAAAGCAATCACTTTCTAAACTCTTGGAAACAAGTTCAGCATGCAGCAATGTTCAGGTATTGTGAGAGAATGCCACAAAAATCAGTAATATGGATCAAAGGACAAGGAAAGCTTCATGATTCTCACACTTCTTTCCAGGAACTCCAACTGATTAAACTTTCTGCTGGTATCTGAGGTAGACAGCTGCCTTCTGGGGCCTCCATCTTCAAACCTGTTGCTTCCCTGTATTTGATTAAAGAACATTTTACCTGGCAGGCTCAAGACTGCTAATGTTAAACCTGGGCTGGTGCAGTGCAAGCTGACAGCAGTTTCCAATCCCCTATTAATGACATTATATATATTTGTTAGTAAAGCCTTCATTTTAGTGACAGGAATTACACAAGTTAAAAAACACAACAGACAACGAAGCAGCATTTCCTCTTTCTGACACTTCTTGCTGCTCAGTCTTGGAGTTCAAAGAAAAACTAAGTGAGGTTAGAAAACAATATATTATATTTAATTAAAAGTTGGCATTATGTTTTCTTCCAAGTATGAACAAATCAGGAAAATAAGTACATTAGAACACATGATCTGTATTTCAGTTCCATCTGAGCATACACAATAAATACTTCTTGGGAAAAAAAAAAAAGAGCAGGCATCATAACAGAAACATTTGAGCAGAAAAAAAAATCTTCCGTTTTTCTCAAGTTCTCCCTTCATATTCTCTGAAACACCAAATGGAGGGAGCCACTTAAAACCTTACATGGTACACAAAATATGCCAGAGAAGGGGAAAACCAAATGACAAGTACAGGACTTCATCCTCAGGATAACCACGCACATCTGCAAGGCTAGCACTGATGCTTCACACACACAAATGCAATGGTCAGCTGCTCGTTTATCCCCTCCCAACAAAATCATCTTTGAGAAGTATTAGGCATTCACTTGGTAGCAGTGTCAGCAGCAGCTCAGTGCAGTGTAAATCACCTCAGAGCAGATGCCTTCCTGCCATGGGAAACGCAGAGGGCTCGGAACGGGCTCCACCTCAGCATCAGCTAAAATCCTGCAAGTCCAGGGTGGACAGAAGCAGCTCACAGGACTGAACTTCCAGATTACCTGAGAAGTTGGACAACTTTCTTTGAGTTTAATATTGGTTGTTGCAGGAAAAGTTACAATTCATCTTCTTTTTCCCTTTGAATGAAAACCGTTGTGCTTTAAGGTTAATTGCCTTTAGTATTGTTTTGAGAAATTCTGCACTTGTTTTTAATACCTGGCTTTTAACAGCACTTAAATAGTCAAACTTGCTATTTTTCCTTTCAAAAAAAATTTTAATGCAGGTGATTTCTTCTGTATTTGAAATTCCTTACTTAGCCTCCTGAGATAATTTAATTCCAAGTGGGCTCTTGAAGAGTCTTCTAAATATTTCAAGGACTCTCAGAAGGTAGAATTTTAGGGTTCTAGGTAGGTATGATAGTATGAGCAAGTTTTTACTGACATAAATAAAAGGAAGAGTTTTAAAACAATCACTGTACTAAAACCCATCATTCCAAAAATACCTTGTCTCAGACTGTGAAGAGTTTTTAGGCTCTGAAATTAGTAAGACTTCTTTTTTGGGCCATAATTATTTGACAAAGAAGCAATTACAAATTCCATTATTTTTAGCCTTAAGTATTTAACTAAACCAAATTCAGATTAAATATTAAGCTGTTAAATACTTTATTCTCCAACTATTTTAGTTTTGGTGAAAAATGAACAGTTAAGCTAATCTTCGTTTAAATATTCTCAATCTTTAATTTTAACCAGAAGTAACATACATCTACTTAAAAATTATGATTCTCTGTTTAACTGGCCCTTTTTTTTCCCCCCAAATATATCCTAGCAACAACTCAGTCTGCAAAATTTTGAGTGACCTTTGCTGATCTGCAGTTTCCAGTCATTTTTGCTTCAGTAGGGGTTTTGGTTGGCTTTTGCTTCATCAGACGTGCTTTAAGAGCATTTTCAAAATTTTCTTTTACAGAAAAAAGGTACAAGAGATAAATTGCTCTGTAAAACTACTCTATTTTTTTTCCTTTTTTTAATTACAGGAAAGAAATGAAGATATAAAAATGGAAATGAGCAGGAACCAGTTTTAAACATATGTCTTTATGAATAAGGCTTAATCACACACTTCGTTTTCCAAACACAAAAAGTCTTTTGGAAATGTATTAATTAAAATTAAGTGCCATGGACAAGCGCTTCAGAGGGATGGCAGTCCTTTTCAAATTAGCATAACACTAGCGACAGGCATGGAAATTGGTTTAATAACCCTAAATAGTTACACCCCACTCCTAACACAAATGGCCACGGACAGCTCGAGCCCCCGAGGCTGCGACTGTACCAGTTTACGTGGTTGCTCTGACATTGGGTGGGTATTTCCAACCCGAACAGAAAGCACTGAATGCACCTCTATCATTATTATTATTATTATTATTATATAATTACTAGTGAAGCATACAAGGCACCAAAGCGTTGAACAACATAAACCAGAAAACCAAAGTAACCCAACACAAGCGACACAGAGAACTCGGCCAGCGCGAGACGCACTTTGTAACTTGTACAAACACAGTCAATATTGGCAAGAGATCGTTGGTTCAGTCATGATATTAAGTTGCCCAAACATCAGATGTGGATCTAGGGTCAAGCTGTAGATAGAACAGAAAACCAACCAAAGGGATAAGCAGAGTTTTTAAGCGATTTCCTTCCCTGCCGTGTTTTCCATGGGGGTGCTCAGAGCCAAGCTCGCTGCTACAATAACCCCAGTTACACACCACTTTCAGGGCACAGCGTTCCCCAGCAAGTGTCAGAATACACAACCTAAACCCCTGCCTGCTTAACTCAGAGTCAAGCAAACGTTTAACTCTGAGTTAATGTTAACCTACACATAAGCAACGTTTTTTTGTGTGCTCATGAATCAGGAGAAACTGGAGAAAAAAACGCAAATCCCTGCTGAAAAGGACCTGAATATCCATGAGCTTTTTCCAAGTATTCTGACCATTCCCCTAAGTTCACACAGCTGCTCCTGCTGCATCCATTTCTGCTTTACCTGACTCCAGCAGGGGTTTTTCAGGGACTGCCAGCTGGTTTTAGAGACATGTAGGACAGAGAAAGTAGTTATTCATGTCTTTTATTTATTATAAATACATATAAATATGTTAAGTCACCTTTTGCTTTGTTTATCATGATGAGCAACGACTTTGGAAAATCATCCAGAAAACTTAACCAAGCTGAGAAACAGGCAAACAGCAAGCATTAGCATACAATCACAGGTTCCTCTCAGTCCAAGAACGGGTTAATTTTTTTAAGAGAGAAAAAAGAAAAAAAAAGCATCTTACTTTGAAGCATCAATTGTTTTAGCAAGAGTACTGGACTTCCCCCCCTCCCGTGAGCTCTGACCAAATGATTTCCATTTGGATTTGCGGGTGCAGTCCAACCCCAGCTGGCTACACAGAACCCCCTCCACCCACGATTCTGAAACATTGCATAGTTTGCAGCTGGATTTTGCTTCCCCTTCCTCTTTTTAATCTATTTTTAACATAGGTCGATCATGCCAAAGCAAGTTCACTGAGGTTTCCATTTCCAGATCTCTCTCCCTCTCTGCTTTTCTATAGTTCTGCTTCAAAACTGCTCAAAAACTTTGTAGCTCAGAGCAAGCGAAAAGCAACATTACACTCACAATCCACTGACAGGCTGGGAAGGAAATAACTCTACAGATGAAGTTGCATGTGAGGGGGGAACTAAATAAAGTAGAAAGTGGGTGTTTTGGGGGTCCACGTGAACTGCCAAATATTTCCAAATGGGGAGGGGGGTATTTAAGAGAAGAACAAAAAAGAAAACCCAGACTTAACTGATGGAAGGAAGCCAGGGTTGATGGCAGTGGAAAGAAAAGTGCACAGAAAAAACCAAAACCAACCAACCAAAAAAAAAACCCAAAACCAAACCCAAAACCAAACAAACAACCAAACCAAATTAAAAAAAAACAAACAAACAACCAAACCCAAAAAAATACCCAAAAGAAAGGAAAAGCCCGAAGAAGGCAGAAGTCAAGGCTTGTCGTTACAGTGTTTGCAGAGGGCGGAGGCGGCTCCTGTGAAGGCAGTGCATTTCTCGGGGCAGCCGGGCACGGCCGCGCCGCCGAAGGGGTACACGGGCGACTGTCCGAAGGGGTTCAGGGTGGCGGGCAGCGGGGCGCTCAGCGCCTGGCCCTGGTTCAGGTAGGCCACCAGCCGCCGCATCTCCTCCAGGGCCTGCGCCTGCATGAGGATGTAGTTCTTGGCCAGGAGCAGCGTGGCGATTTTGGAGAGTTTCCGCACCGAGGGGCTGTGGGCGTAGGGGATGACGGAGCGCAGCCCGTCCAGCGCGTCGTTCAGGTCGTGCATCCGCCGCCGCTCCCGCGCGTTGATGCTGAGCCGCAGCGAGCGCTGCTCCTTGGGCTTCTTGCCCAGGGCTCCCCCCTTCAGCTTCCCCTCTCGCTCGAAGCCCGCGCCGCCCTTCACGCCCGCCTCGAAGCCGTCCTCCTCGTCGCCGCTCTGCTCGCCGCTGCTCTCCGCCGACTTGCCCATTGCCCCGGCGTGGAAGGCCGCCCCGCCGCCCCCCGCGTAGGCGCCCCGCGGGCCCTCGGCGCCTCCGCGCACGGCCCCGTAGGCGAAAGCCGAGGGCCCGTAGCCCGGGGCCAGCGCCAGGTACGCCTCGCTGCCCAGCGACTTGAGCTCAGCCATGGCCGGGAATCCCGCTCGG